>PVJI01024792.1:0-20631 GCA_004026765.1 Micronycteris hirsuta
GGTTCTTAGCCCGCGCTCAGTCTACTGAGCTACACCAGCCAGGGCTCATTGGGTTATTTTTTATTATAATTTTAATCATTTGATACTAGTTTTTATCAGTAAATGAAAAATAAACATGTTTTTATTAGTGGAGAAAAGACTATAGTGTAAATATACATACTTTTTTTTTAAATTTCTGATTCTTTCATCTGTTCCCATTTTCCTACTTTCTAAAAATTCACTCATTATTTGGAGAAAATATCAGATTGCTTTTTCCTAATCCTGCCATCCTAATCCTATAAGACTAACCACTTTTGGGCAAAATAAGAATTTCAATTTTATAACACTAAATGCTATCATGATCTTGCAAACCTATTCAAGTCTTTTATTAATGCTTTCAACTACCACATTTATTTTTACTGTTACAGTCCATTCGCTGTGTTTTTACATTATTATCAGTTCAGGTAGGTACTTACTTGTTCTCTAAAACTTTACTTCCTCATTTATATTCTCCCCTCAGTGCCCTGATTAATGGTGTGACCCTCGGTAATTTGTTTTGTGACTCCACACTTCTCTCTTTTCTTCTGCAGGATATTGTGATGCCCTATGTGTCTAAAAGAAAAGTTCGTGTATATGAGTCTTCCGTAATATTTAAAATATACATTTCTGATTATGTAAAGTAGAACTAGTTATTGGAGGTATAAGTGGGCTTCTGTTGATCTTTGTGTCAATGTCTAAGACTAGAATAATTTTGTGAAGTTTATCAGTTGGGTTGAATGCAATCCGTGAATCAGTTATGAAAACTGTACTTTATATTATATAATCTTTGTAATGAGTGCGCTGACCGATTTCAAGGTTTAAAAGGAAAGAATCAGAAACCATCCTGCATTTGTTTAGAAACGGGTGGAATGTGTTGGATAAATCAATCAATACTTAATTACTAGTCTGCAGCCTTCTCCATTCTAATGCTCAGGCTTTCACAGAGATAAACCACCTGCTGTGTGACCTGATGTATTTGTTCTGACAACATTTTTAAAGGGACTGCTCAAAGCCTGGCAATGACTCCTTTATTCCAAGAGAAATACTTTTCTGAGAGACTGTTTTCCACATATGTCTAAATAACTATGCAAAGCCAAAAAATTCATGAGCAAATAAATGTACAAGGCCAAATATCTTCTAATCTATATAAAGAAACATGGAATTGTTTAAAAGTATCTCTTTCTTACTATAATTCATGGAGAAAGTTTAAGGCTATTAGTTATAATGTATACTTTTATCTAACTATATGTAGATTGGTTGAGGGGTTGAAAACCAGTTATAATTATTATAATTATTATATTTTCTCAAACCTCAGTGTGATAGTCACAACACTGAAGAATCTCAGTGGTCCTCTCAGTGATTCCATCAAAATATAATTAAAAAAATAATTTAAATATTTTATATTATTTGTGCACTATCATCTGTTGCAAGAAATGCCCAATGCTGAGCCCTTAGTAGAATTCTATACTCCATCTAGATCTTATATTCAAATCCCAAAAACAGTTTCTAATTTTAAAAACTGTCCTGAAAATTCAGATACATTCTGAATGGTAGATGCTATACCAACATTCAGTATCACTGTTCTGCATTATGTCTTCGAAATGCCAGCCATTTCTACATCTCCTTTTATTTTTAAACTATTTTATTTACACACCCTTTACTACTAGAAGAAATTTGTCCTCCTTAGCAGAGATAACAGTTTTTACAATGTAACTTTTGTCATTAATGGCTTCAAATATTAATTGTATGACATTAATTTGGATTTCTAAAGATAATTTTTTCAGTCATATGTCTTCATTTTCACTTCAGTCAGTGTAGCCTGCTTGATACATGTTGAGCCCTGACCCTAGAAAGTCTGCATAGTCTAACATTATTGAGAGTAATAATGTAAATACTGCCTAAAATTTCATTCCATTTAGTAGAGAAATGTTTAAGTTGTAAGTTTTCTCTGGATATCCTCTTGTGGTGCAGATTGTTCCATAAGAACATGTTGCTTTTTTTTTGTTTTGTTTTACTTATTTTTGAGAGAAGACATATTTAACAAAACCCAGAATTTAATTACTTGCAGATAATGAGAAAGTTGCCTATTTGGTGCTCTGAGATTTTATTTCTCAGTGTGTGAACTGAAGTGAAGATTGAATTCTTCAGCTTCCAGGACAGTTTTCAGGATCCTCAGACTCTGATCTCGTGTTGTTTCATTGGAACAGAATGAAATGAGCTCTGTCAACTCCTGCTTTGCTTAATTTCAAACGTTATACTCTTATGTAATAGGTACATATTTTATTAGAGAAGAATTTACAAAATTATGCCAGCCTTATAACCAATATACTAAGGTGAACTCCTATGAAACTGTTACGTACCATAAATATCTGTGATCATTTGTTTAAGATAAAAAAGAGTGCTTGTCTATTCCAAGGTATCAGAATCCAGAGCAAATCTTCCCCTACTTCTTAGTTGTTTTTACAGCTGCCTGCTATTGTATATGATTAATGTTTAGAAGAGAGCCTGTGGTCATGTGAGAATGATGTTTCTGACCACTATAGCCAACAGTTTTATAGGGCACGCAGGAATGTGTGCGTGTGTACTAGAATAGCTTGTACTTCTTTAATACAGGTATCTTAGTTTCTTTGGACTGCTATAATAAAATACCAGGGACTAGTTAATGTATTGACAACAGAAATTTATTTCTTATAATTCTGGAGGCTAGAAAGTCCAAGATCAGGGTGCCCACATGGTTGGATGAGGACCCTTTTCCTGGTTAATAGCTGACATCTTTTCGGTGTATTTTCACATGGTCGAGGAACTGAGGAGTTATGTGGGATCTCTTCTCATTCTATCCATTAGGGGCCCACTCTCATGATCAAATCACCCCAAAAACTTTACCTTCTAACACCATCACATGTGTCTATATGTGTATAGTTTATATATATACATGTAAATACCCGTATATACATAATATGCATGTAGTTTATACATATATGCATATAAAAATTTATTTATATTCACTTACTGTAATATGCATAGATATATACTTATGTGCATGTGTGTATATAATATGTATATATAATTATATATATATATATATATAACCTGATAAAATGCCAGAATGTATATTGTGTGTGTGCCTGACATGATTATATCATTGCTAGCTCTGTCTGTGTATTTAGTCCATAGTTTAATTTTTCTCCTGGCTAGTTTATTTAGCTTTATTTTGCACATGAACTCTTAATAAAGCAACATTTTATAGAGTATGGTTGCTGAGACAACAAGGGTCTGTGTGCCAAGAGGCATGAGAAGTTAATTCTGTATATTCACTCACCCATGTATATGTAACACACAAACCTAGATTTAAATGTTCCTACCAGATATTATCAAAGGATCATATATTCATACATATATTATATAAATTAATTCAGACTTTTCCAAATGGAAGTTTCTTAATTTTGCCCCAACATTGTATCCAGAATACAATAAAAGCTCTTAAAATGCCACTTGTTTTCTTAGTGTCCTCAGAACAAGCAAAGCTGTGGAACCACACCTGAAATATTCTACTGTGAAGCCACAGCTCAGAGCTCACCAACCATGGGTTTCTAATTTTTTTCTGAATCACTGAGGTCTCAGGATTATTTGGGGGACTATTATGTTGAAGCATTCTATATCAAAAGTGATTTGTGTGTGTGTGTGTGTGTGTGTGTATTTCACATTCAATTCCCTACTGGGAGATAGCTTAGATATTTATCTAATTCTAAATAAATGGGAAGCAGAGAGAAATAGGACAGCTATGGTGGAGATGAGCAGTGACGAGTAAAGTTTTCCAGGGGTTTAGGGTCTGTTGAGACTCTGAGACACCCCTGTGAATTGTCCTGATCCTGAACTGTCAACCAGCACATAATTTTGATGATCAGAAAGAAAAATGTAGTGGGAATTGGTTTTATACTGCAGTATGCAAAATTTTGTTTTTAGTTTCTCCAATCTTAGACTCTCTACTGTAGGCAAAATGGCCTTTCTGCAACAGGTTCACATTTTGCTAATATAGTTCTTTTATATTTCCAGTAGTATAATTTGGAGTTAAGTTTACTCTTTTCTTGATACATTTAAGTTTAGTAGAAATAGGCAAAACTACTATCTTTCCATAAATTTACTAAGTTCTTCCAAAGTTTGTGTTGTTTTAGAGGAATTTCACCCCTCCTACTCTGCCATACTAGTAATTTTGCCACTACCATCCCAGAGTGTAAGGGGTTTACTACCCTGCACACAAAACAGCACGATACACTCTTCCCGTTTTCCCTGAGAGGTTATCTGTTGCCCTGTTCCCACTACAGTTCCATGTCTTACCTGAAGCTAGTTGAGTTGCACGGAATAGAGTTTTACTGCGGGCCATTCAAAATAACTTATTTAAAGGGTATAGTATGCTTTTTATTAGAAAATAGTAAAAAGAAAAAAGATCCCTTATGTAATAAAACATTGTAGGAAGTGCAGCAGGGAAACCACCATGGCTGTGAAATTTCTCTCTGTCCCTTTCTGGGCCACATGGTCATAGTTTTGTTTTCTCTACACATTTTTTTCATTCTCTCAGTAGACTGACTTTATAAATTTCAGCTTTTATTGCACATGGTCAAGCATACTTTCCACTTTTCTTTGTAGTATGGTAACTCTTAATTATAATAATGATTGTATAAGTATACTTTCTTGATATGTTTTAAAATTATATCTCTGTTATTAAGAAATCCAGGATTCTAAAGTCAAAATTTCAAATCCTTCACATAAAAATATGATGGTCTCACAAGTCAGTTTTAGCATACTCATGTTTGCAGGTGAGCTTCTGTGTACAATGTCATGTCGTCATGTGTACAAATGCAATGTCGTCATTTGTATCTAGGAGATTGAAGGAAAATGCTCAGAGGAAAAGTGAATACTCATCATGCGTTATAATCACACTTCATGCAAGAGTTAATCATATACAACTATAGCTATTAGCTTTCTCATTGCTGTGTGACACATTACCACAAACTAAGTGACTTAAAACAATACATATTTATTATCTCACAGTTCTATATTCAGAAGTCCAGATAGGGCTGAACAATATTCTTTGCTCAACATCTCATAAAGATGAAATAATTATGTCAGGTAGCTACATTTCCATCTGGAACTTGTGAATATTGTCCAAGCTCACACAGACAAATTATTCAATTCCTTATAGCTGGAAGATTAAGGACCCTGGTTTCTTGCTGGCTATTGGCCAGAGCTTGCTTTAGAAGTTTGTTCTCATATCCTTGCTATCTTGCTCCCTTTAATCTATAAATCCAACAATAAGAGTATGTCACACGTACCATCTTTTTAACTTGAGAAAGGTCCAATCCCATTTACGGGTCATCTGCATAAATCAGATTGAACAGGATAGTCACTCTTTGACTGACTGACTTAGTAACCTGCATTACCAGTAGTGTGTTTGTGTGGATGGGTGTGTGGTAGAAGATACGGCATTTTCTATTGAATAGTAAGAATTCATTATTATCTTACAATTCTGGATATATACCCAGTATCAGATACAGGTATTATGAATAGTTTTTCTAAATTGGTGACTTACTTTTAATTTTTTTAATAGTGGAATGGTAAAGATGAAAGTTTTGAACTTGGGAGTTCTATTTACCGGTTCTTTTCTATAATGGTTACTTCTTGTAGTTTTCTGTATAGCGTATCTTTGACTACACCAAGATTGTACAAATATTTTCCTATTTTTTATTCAACACTTATAGTTTTTTAATTTACATTTAGCTCTAGAATTTGTTTTGAGTTAATATTTGTGTGTGTCATGGTATAAAGGTTGGGAATCCTCTTTTTCCATGGCAGCACGCGTTGTTTTCTCACACAGTTTGTTGCAGAGCACCATCCCCTCCTCCATTAAAGTCCCTGGGCACATTTGCAGACAGTCAGTGGGCCTATGTTCATGCCTCTCAGGGTCTGTGTGCATTCTTTTGTTCCACGGATGCGTTTTTTAATACAGAAATACCAGAAAGCTTAAAAGTATCACAATAAGATGATATAAATTCTCCAAATTTATTATTGTTTCAAAATTATTTTGGCTATTCAAAGTCTTTTACATGTTGATATAAATTATAGAATCAACTTGCCAATTTCCACAAGAAAACTCTGCTTGGGTTGTGTTTGGAATTTCTCTGAATCAACAGATCCTTTTCAAGAGAATAAATATATTAACAGCATTGGATTGTCTGTCCATAAACATGGAATACTTCTAAAATAAATTAGGTCTAGGTCTTCAGTAACAACTCTCAGCAATGTGTTGCAGTTTTTAAGTGTAGAGGTTTTATATGTGTTTGTTCACCTTATTCTTAATTACATTTTACTACTATGTTAAGGTCATTTTTAAAATTTCATGTTCCATATATATGTTATCATATAGAAACATATTATTTTTATAATTGTCTTTTATTATATGACCTTACTTTTTAAATTTACTTTTTAATTCTAGTAGGCTTTTTATAGATTCTTTAGCATTTCCTCCATATTCACAATCATATGAATAAAAACAGTGTTGCTTCTTCCTTTCCAATTGAGTTGTGTAGGTTTTCTGTTTTTTTTTTTTTTTAATTTAATTAATTGGCTGGTACCTTCGACATTATGCTGTATAGGAATGATGAGAGTAGGCTTAACTTCTATTTTTTCATTTTTAGAGATGGAACATTTAGTCTTTCACCATGTTCATAATTATGACATGAATTGTGCGTTGTTCCATTGACAAACTTTATTGGATTTAAAAATTCTCCTCTGTTTCTAGCTTGCTGAGCACTGGGTACAGAATTTTGGCAAAATATTTTAGTTTAATTTATTAATATGATCATGTAGATTGTCTCAATTATTATATTTTTTTTAAGTTTTTTTTTAAAGATTTTATTTATTTATTTTAGAGAGAGGAGAAGGGAGGGAGACAGAGAGGGAGAGAAACAGCAATGTATGGTTGCCTCTCACATGGCCCTCACTGGGGACCCGGCCCGCAACCCAGGCATGTGCCCTGATGGGGAATTGAACTGGGACCGTCTGGTTCCCAGCCTGGGCTCAATCCACTGAGCTACACCAGCCAGGGCTCAATTGTTCTATTAATATGGGTGCTGCATTGATCTTTTTTAAATATTAATTTTGCATTTTGGGACTAATCACAATTAGTCATAATTAATTAGTGATGTATGACTTTAAATATATTTTAGGGTACTTTATAAAAGCATATTCTCTAGTATCCTCAATAAGTTAAGAAAGTTTAAACTTTATGAAAAGGTGTGATTTAATGTTTTTAATATTTCCTTGATTTATCAGATTATTAAGAGTACTGCTTATTGGTTTGGTATTTATTTATTTAAAACCAGTTAATTTGGTAATTATTTTTGTAGTGTGTTCAATTCGCTACCAAAGATGATTTTATTTTATAATGTTTACAACTTATAAATATTGAGCCACGGAGCCTTCTGGTAATAAATCAAGCAATTAGTCTACTATTTCTAAAAGCCATGGCTTTTTTCTTCTATTGATGATTAAGGAATGTGCGCTTTTGTCACTGTATCCAACATAACTTTGACATTAACTTTTCATTAAGTTTCAGTCAATTTCGAGTGTGATATTTTATTTATTTTTTCATTCATATGTTGAATAATCATCAATACTTGGAAGATCATTTCTTAGAACATCTTTGTGATTAGATAATTAAGCAAATACACATTTGCTTCTTTACTAATTGTTTCTGTACTGTATCACTTGCACTTAGGTTGAAGCATGTGATAAATGTTGAACAATGAAACATAGAAGCAAAAGGTGATGTTTTTGTAGAAGCATTTAGTGAAGTCTGGGTCACTCGTGGCATCCTCATATCAGCTTTATCTTTAGGAATTTTGATTTTCTTCACATAATTTTAAGCAAAAAATCAGGAAACTAGTTGAGTATAAGCTCCTGATAACAGGAAAATCTGTTTTATCTGTCATGTAATCTCCCTTCATCTCAGGCATAGAAAAAAGGTGTGCATTTTGTCAAAGGTGTGTTTTTGTCAAAAGTGAAGTTATAATAAATATAATTTAAGGATTTTCCTTCAGTAGTGTTTTAAAGTTTGAAGAGAATATTTCTTGTGCTCTTATACTTTTATATTCCTCAGTACCAGCTTTTAAATATGTAAACATTTTATTTATACTTCTAACTATAAAAATAATATTTTATAAATAATCATTTAAAAGCACTTCATTATGTTTTAAATTTATGAAGTTAGCATTGGGGTAATCTTGATGGAAGTTCAGATATCTGTAAATAAGAAAGTTACATGAAACATACTGACCTTTTTTTATACAATGTGTTTTTGACAGCTTCTGATCAGTGGTTCACATTATTATAAGAGTTATTTTACATTTTTATTCTAACTCTTTATAAAATTACTAATTTCAAAATAAAATCATATAGGTTTAATATTTGATTTTTTTTGGCTACTGGAAACAATCTATTTGCTATATAAAGTATTGTCTGTTTCATAGGGTGAATTTGAAACTACCATTTAGCACTTTTTTTATTGTTGTTCAAGTACAGTTGTCTCCATTTTCCCCCCACCCTGGCCATCCCCACCTCCCACCCTCATTTAGCATGTTTAACAAATGAAAATATACCTTCGATATGTTTGGGGAGCAGAGATAGTTATATTATGTTTATATATATACACATTTCCTAATATTTACATGTTAATTTGAATATATTTCAATGTGTAAAAAGTTAACTTCATTTTGTTTATTTCTGCACTTTTATTATAATTAATTACCTATTATCCCACATTCTTAACCTTTCAAATCCATTCTAGTGAAAGGTTGTTTAATCACACAACTAGGATCAAAACAGACCAATTTTGAATGAATGAGGATGGGAAGAAGCAATGATTTAAGTAGTAACACAAATCTGATATATTTTTAAACTCAATGTGATTTAATTCATAAGCAAAATTTGAGTTTAAATTTTTTTCTATTTTCAATATTAGACTATGCAATTTTTATTTTACTTTCTAAAAAATTTTTTACACTTGTTATGCCTGAGGTGTTTCACACTGGTATAAAAATATTAACTTGATTCTGAAATTTTCTATTTTGTATAACTTTCCTATAAAATATTTTTGTAAAGTTTTAATAATAACAAATCAATGCAAACTATGAGAACTCTCCTATTTGACTATTATTTTTCTTTTCATTTTGGAATTTCCTTTCTAGCGGGTTCACAGAGATTTTTTTTTAAATAAAATACTTAGGCTAGAAAAAAAGGACAAGAAAATTTAATTACTTAAATTAAACCCTTTGGATATTTTGCTATAAAACTTTAACTTCTAAGCTTAAGTTAATAAGATGTCAAGCATTATCGTCATTCATGCACAAACTCCAGTTCATTGGAACAAAATACACTAAATGAGGGACTTCCATCCAAGATGGAGGCATAGGTAGCTATGCTTTGCCCCCTCACACAACCAAAAGAAGGACAACAACAAATTTAAAAACAAAAAACAACCAGAACTACCAGAAAATGAAATGGTAGGGGAGTCTAACAACCAAGGAGTTAAAGAAGAAAACTTCATCCAGATTGGTAGGACGGGTGGAGACTGGCAGCCAGAGTGGAAAGGATGCATGATAAAGCAACAGCTGGCAGACCAGGCAGCCCCACACTTGTGTGTGGATAAACTGGAAGGAACAGCTGGGGAGTGAGACAGACCATGAATCCCAGGGTTCCAGCATGGGGAAAGAAAGCCTCAAAATCTCTGGCTGTAAAAACTTTTGGGGGTTGATGTGGTGGGAGAAACTCCCAGCCTCACAGGAGATTTCGTTGGAGCGACCCACAGGGTTCTAGAATGTGCACAAACCCACCCACCCAGGAATCAGCACCAGAAGGGCCCAATTTGCTTGTGGGAAGCGGAGGAAGTGATTGAAAGCAGGCTAAGGTTCCTCTCTGACCCCTCTCCTATCTACAGTGCCATAACACAAGGAAGTGGGCTGCCCCCCACACTCTCACCCGTGAGTACCCTTACAATGTAACAGGTGCACTGAGACAAAGAAATATGAAATAACAGATATGAAAGAACAGATTAAAACTCCAGAAAAAGAACTAAGCAAGGACAAGATGGCCAACCTATCAGATGCAGAGTTCAAAACAGTTGGTAATCAGGATGTTCACAGAAATGATTGAGTACAGCAGCAAAAGAGAGGAAGAAGTGAAGGCTATGCATAATGAAATAAAGAAAAATATACAGGGAACCAACAAAGAAGGGAAGGAAACCAGGACTCAGATCACTGATTTGGAACAGAATAAAGAGATAAACATTCAATGAGAACAGAATGAAGAAACAAGCATTCAAAAAGATAAGGAGAGGCTTAGGAACTTTTAGGACAACTTTAGATGTCCCAACATCTGAATCATAGGGGTGCCAGGAGGAGAAGAGGAAGAGCAAGGAGTTTAAAATTTATTTGAAAAAATAATGAAGGAAAACTTCCCTTATCTGGAAAAGGAAATAGACTTCCAGAAAGTCCGGGAAGTTCAGAGTCCCAAAGAAATCAGACCCAAGGATTAACACACCAAGACACATCATAATTAAATTATCCAAAATTAAAGATAAGGAGAGAAGCTTAAAAGCAGCAAGAGAAAAGGAGACAGTTACCTACAAAGGAATTCCCATAAGACTGTCAGCTGATTTCTCCAAAGAAATCTTACAGTCAAGAAGGGGTTGGAAAGAAGTATTCAAAGTCATGGAAGGCAAGGACCTACATCCAAGATTACTCTATCCAGCAAAGCTATCATTTAGAATGGAAGGGCAGACAAAGTGCTTCCCAGATAACGTCAAGTTAAAGGAGTTCATCCTCACCAGCCAAATGTTAAAGGGACTTATCTAAGAAAAGGAAGATCAAAACTATGAACTGTAAAATGACAACAAATTCACAACAATCAGCAACTGAACCTAAAAAACAGAAACAAACTAAATGCACAACTAGAAAAGGAACAGAATCACAGAAATGGAGATCACATGGAGGGTTATCAGAGGGGAGAGGGAGGGAGGAGAATGGGGAGAAAGTTATAGCTATAAGAAGCATAAATGGTAGGCACAAAATGGACAGGGGGAGGTTAAGAATAGTATGGGAAATGGAGAAGCCAAATAAATTATATGTACGACCCATGGACATGAAGTAAGGTGGGAGAACGCTGGTGGGACATGGGGTACAGGATCGAGAGGAATAAAGGAGACAAAATATGGGATAACTATAATGGCATAATCAATAAATATACTTAAAATATTCTAAATGAGCTTATAAAAATCATAAATAATTTTTTCATTCACTATAACATTAGCTACTGAAGAAAAGTAACAAACTAAAATTTAGGGATGCTTGTCCCCTTTTTGCAAATAGTATAAAATAAACATTGCCAAATATTTTATTTATGAAACCCTCTAACATAAATTTATTCAAAACCTCTTTTATGAAGGAGATAGTAGTTTTAATAACTTGTTGGTCTTACTGGAATATATCTTGTCCTAGCTTGTACTTTGGGTTCCAAAATAGCTCTAAAACTCAATATGAATGTCAACAAATTCTGAAACGATTTTAGTGATTTTTGCTTTCTATCTAAATTTTACCAAAATATAATCACTGACACTATAATGCTAAAAATTACTCATATTTGCTCACTGGAATCATATTAATGCTTCATGTTCTTAGTTGACTTATACTTGAATAATACATTTCAAGGAATAAATTGATATTAGCATAGAGATAGAATTGAATATTATGTCAATAGTGATTGACAAAGTTGATATATTGCTGGTTGCCTCACTTTAGATTAGTTCTTTTTTTTACTTGGAGGCAGGAAATGCAAAATAGAATTTCAATTTTCCAATCCATTTAAACTGAGAAGAAAGAATTAATCTAGAGGAAAAATAATAAAGGCTTTGTGGCTAGGATGTGATTGACATACAGCTAAAGTATGTTTCAGTTGTAAAATCAGGTAGTATCAATAATACTGTGTTGACACAGTCAGTATCCTCAGGCTCCCTTTCCCACATATAATTGATTTTAAATCTATGACTACAAAAGAAAAAATAACACTTTGTTATGTCTATATGGATTTCCACTGACATAACCCTATTGTTTTATTTGAAATGTATTGGGAGGGAAATGAAAATGTTACCTAAAGCAAGTATAACTAATTTTTCTTAAGCATTTCTCATAATAGAAAATAAACTTTGAAGTTTTGTATATAATTTTAATAAAGAAAAAGAATATCTATATATGTACATGTATAATGAAATGATAAATAATATATTACAAAGAGGAATGTTAATCAAATGAAGGTTTAGATGCTAGAAAATGAGTTATAAATATTTATAAAAGAAGGAGAATGGAAAGGAGGACAGAATTAGAAAGGGAAAGGGGATCTGAACTACATGTAGAAAATAAAACTAGTCTGTGCATGGAACTGTTATACAGAAGAGGTTGAAGAAATTTAAACTCAGAACAGTTTAAACAAAATATAAAATCATATATATACATATGTATGTAAAATAACAAAACCCCTATATATTTAGGGAAAGATATGGCTTTAAATAATATGTTGTGTTTTTATTTCAACATGAATAGATGAGTAATTTTTATAGTTTTGTTTTATGTCTGAGTTATCAAAGGGAAATAGCATTAGCTCATCAGTTTAAAGCACTTTATAAACTGGCCCGGCTGGTGTAGCTCAGTGGATTGAGCATGGGCTAGAAACCAAAGGGTCCCAGTTCGATTCCCAGTTGGGGCACATGCCTGGGTTGCAGGCCAGGTCCCTGGTGAGGGCCATGTGAGAGGCAACCATACATTGCTCTTTCCCCCTCCCTTCTTCTCTCTCTAAAAATAAATAAATAAAATAAAAAAATAGAAAAAAATAAAGCACTTTATAAACTGTCTTAGCTGATATTGTTGTGTGTAAAAGTATCAAAACAATAAAAACTTAATTTTCATTATTCTTTTTTTTAAGATTTTATTTATTTTCAGAGAGAGAAAAGGAGGAAATATAAAATATATTTTTGCTAATTTATGTTCTCATATTTTTCTTTATTAGTATTCACCAAATGCCACCTCCAAATAGTTCAAGATGCCAAATTAATATAATTGTTTTACTTTACCATATGACTAGACATTTTAATAAAAACATTGACAAGAATGTAAACATTTCAAGTTAAAGTTTCAAAGATAAGGAATAACTGTTATAGAATATGTAATAAATATACTTGTTTATTTTTCTTATTTTTTCTAAGTTAGCTCTGACTTCCTTAAAGAAGAAAATTTTTAAGAGATACCATAGAGGTATCAAAAGGTATGAGATTCTTAGCCTGAGGAAAAGACAACAGATGTTTTATATACAAGAAATGACATTAAATAATTCATAAGGAAAGAATAACTGCTTAAACAAAACAAGGCAAATATAGCTATTATACACAATATTCTCACAAAGATTTACACAAAGATTTATTATACACAAAGATTTGACTTAGGAAGTCTGGGTTGCATCCATGGTATTTGTATCTGTCACATTTCCCAGATCTTGGAGTTACATCCAGGAAGTGGACCACACTTTGAATAGACTGCTTTAGGGTTCAAACGTTAGAAACGCTAGAAGATAAGATACTAGCCCATAGATGATGGGCTCAGAGGAAATGTACATGACAGTCCTCATACTTTTCTCTGAATTGTTCTTTTTCAATGAGCAAGAGTATGTAGATAATGAGTGAGATCTATTGTTCCCAGCTTTCCTCTGGGTACAACTTAGTCCCTTTATTAAAGAACTTGTTTTTCCTACTGTTCATAAAAATTTTGAGATCCCATCTTCATTAGTCTGTTCTTCGTACATGCTTCTTAATACCCTGGAACTGTTTTTCATGTATAAAAGTGTGGACCTAAGGTCTTTAGTAACAGGCATTCTTGTCCGTCCTGACACTGTAGGGATCCCAAGAGCTTAATTACTGCCTGTCACCTAGTAAGTGTTCAATAAAAGTTTGTGGAATAAATAAATAAAACCTGTAATATAATCCATAGTACAAATGAGTTGGTTCTTATCTAAATGCATCTTTTGTTTTCCACAATATCTTTTTTTAATATATTTTGTTGATTATGCTATTACAGTTGTCCCATTTTCCCCCTTTCTTCCCTTCCACCCCCTTATCCCCATCCTTTAGTTTTTGTCCATAGGTCATACACATAAGTTCTTTTGCTTCTGCATTCCTATACTATTCTTAACCTCCCCCTGTCTGTTTTCTACCTACCATTTGTGCTACTTATTCTGTGCCCCTTTCCCCCCTCTCCCCCTACCATTCCGCTGTTGATAGTCCCCCATACCTTATATAAATCCCTTTAACATTTCATATAATAAAGGGTGGGTGATGATTAACTCTTGAACTTCACCTTATCTGTGAAGCAATTTATCTGCCCTTCCATTCTAAATGAGAGTTTAGCTGGATAGAGTATTCTTGGATGTAGGTCCTTGCCTTTCATGACTTGGAATACTTCTCTCCAGCCCTTTCTTGCCTGCAAGTTCTCTTTTGAGAAATCAGCTGACAGTCTTATGGGAATTCCTTTGTAGGTAACTGTCTCTTTTTCTCTTGCTGCTTCTAGGATTCTCTCCTTATTTTTAATCTTGGGTAATGTAATTATGATGTGTCTTGGTGTGTTCCTCTTTGGGTCCAACTTCTTTGGGACTCTCTGAGCTTCCTGGACTTCCTGGAAGTCTATTTCCTTCACCAGCTTGGGGAAATTCCCCATCCTTATTTGTTCAAATAAGTTTTCAATCCCTTGGTCTTCCTCTTCTCTTTCTGGCAGCCCTATGATCCGTATGTTGGGACGTTTGCAGATGTCTTGGAGGTTTCTGAGCCCCTCCTTCATTTTTTGAATTCTTGTTTCTTCATTCTTTTCTGCTTGGATGTTTTTTTCTTTTTGCTGGTCCACTCCGTTGATTTGAGTCCCAGTTTCCTTCTTATCCCTATTGATTCCCTGCAGATCTTTCCTCATTTTCTTTATATTATCCTTCATTTGTTCAAGTAATTGCAATAATTTTTCATCGAATTCTGTGAGTATCCTGATTACCAGTGTTTTGAACTGTGCATCTGATAGGTTGGCTATCTCTTGGTTGGTTAGTTCTGGAGCTTTGATCTGTTCTTTCATTTGGGCCATTTTTTTCCCCCTCGGTGTGCCTGTTACTTTCAGGGGTGGAGCCTTAGGTGTTCACCAGGGAGGGGAAACTCACGGCCGTTGTGTTGTGACGCAGCCTGTGGGGGCGGGACCTGAGAGAACAGTGGGGCTTACTCTGCTCTCCGCACCCACACTGCTTCCCACAAGCAAGTTGAGCCCCTCTGCGCTGGATCCAGGGTTGCTCTGGGGTCGGTGGACGGGCCCACACAGTTCCAAGTCCCCGTGGGTCTCCCCAGTGAACTCTCCTGTGAGTCTGGGAGTTCCTCCCACCGCTGCTTCAACCCCCACAGGTGTTTTCAATCGGTGGTTTGAGGTTTTATTTCCCCACTTTGATGGATTGTGCCCTGCTTTCTCTCCTGGTTTGTCTGCAAGAGAATGAGGACCTGCCCGGTCCACCAGTCTCGGCCCTGCTGGGTCGGGGTGGGCTGGGCGCTGGCTGCGTTTTGGTCAGGCACACCCGTCTCGGTGTGCTGCAGCGCTGCCAGAACCACTCCACAAACCGCGGTCTTGCGGTGTGCTCACCACCCGGCTTGCCGCGGAGTCCTTGTGCGCTCTCTCTCCGCCCAGCTCCACCCGGCTTACCAGACTGGATGTATGTGTCTTCTTTAACTCCTTGGTTGTCGGACTCCCTCTCAGTTCAATTTTCTGTTAGATATGGCTGTTTTTGTTTAATTGAATTGCTGTTTTTTCCTCATTTGGTTGTGTGCGGAGGCACGGCGTGTCCACCTACGTCTCCATCTTGCCGGAAGTCCTGTTTTCCACATATTAAACTTTTGTGACCTAACTCACTGACAGTTATGAAACACAATGACTGACTTTCTCATTTGTCTCCCTCACTAGAATATTTTCCTTGAAGGTAGGCTCTGTTTTCTTTTTACCTCTAGATTCTCAGTACCTTGCAAGTGATTGGTATGATTATGCTTGATAAATATTTACAACATATTTACAACATACATTTAGTTATTTATATAATTTTTATTTTGAAAGGCTCAATTGTATGTCCCCTTTAAACATTTATTATCTTCTACTGAACTGTCATTCTCAGTGCATCCTCTCGGCTCCAACTGTGACTCCTTCATCAGTGCTTCCCTAAACATCCAGGCGGTTAAGACTCTACCAATTTATCCACTGCCCTGCATCTAAGCACTTATCTAAATGTCTTTTATGTTTATTTGGTGTTATTTGATTTTTGAAACATCTCCCATATCTACCCTCTGAAAGATAAAAATGTGTCTATTACAGCTTAATATTTTATTGCATAATGTAATTTTTTTAACAAAAATGTGTTGAAGCAGTGTACTGCATTTTAAAAGAATCTAATAATGTTAGAGTAACTATTCAGGTGAGTAACCATACAGGTTTATTTTTCAATAATATAATAGGTTGCTGTGCTTTCTTTAACTTTGTCCCTAATTATTTACTGGCACTCAATTCATAGGTTAACCTGCTGTTTAATTTAAAATTTCTAATAGCTTTCTAAACAGAGTTTTGAGATACAAATGATAAAAGGTTTACACAGAAATTTTCAACCAAATTGTCAATACTGTAGAATAATAGTTGTGGAAATGCTCCAACCAAAACAAAAATGAGTGTAAGCAATTAAATTTTACAACTAAAATAAGCTAAATGTAATCATATCATAGGTTGTTCAGGAAATCAAAGGCCATAACTATATCAAGGATCCAACATCTTGGCAATGTATTAATGAATAAAATTGATATTATAATATGCTTGCCCTAAAGGAATTTACAACTTTGTCAAAAGTTAAAACAGACTTAGATAGAAAAAGGGCGATAGGAAACAGTGCAGAAATAATTTTAAATGTTTCAAGAAAAAATTATTTAAAGTGATTATTGAATTAGGATTTATAATAATGAGAAAACAAAAAATATAGGTAAATAAATAATTCATATATATGTATATACATGGAGAGAGAGAATGAATGAGAATAAACCAAGACTTGGACATGAAAAAATGTATACAGCAATTTTAAGTAGTTAATTTTAGTTGTGGAGCATGTAAAAAAGCTGAAGATGATGGACTAGAAAGATAAATAGGAGTGAATTAGCATGGGGTCCTAAATGGCATTTAAAGGATTTCAGTAACTTTTCTAGAAAATAAGGAACTTTGCATGAAAGTCAAGCCGAAAAGAGATTTTTGAGTAGCCTATTTGTTTAAATTTAAGCTATGTATTTCTGGGAATAGTCAGAGGTATGAGTCTTGACATCAATTTCTTAGGTTACAAAAACGAGTACACTTTTTGAGTCTAGATATCATATTTACTCCAAAGTATAGAAATATACTTAGTATTATTTAACAGATATTATTCTGTGAATTACTTTTAGCCATTTCAGAGTCTCTAACACTACAATTCTTATTCTAATTTTCCAGAAATGAGATTTTTAATTTTTAGTTGAAATAAAATGGGATTTAAACATACTACATACAAAAATCATATTTTTGCAAGTTGATATTAGAACTGCAAAATAATAATAGTAACCTAAATGACAAAATGACCTTAAAAAAATACCTCCAAGGAAGTATGTTATCGTTTTGAAGCTCTCTTGACCAGTGAATGTTATTTAATGGGCAGTTGGTTTAGCACCAGCGGTGCCTCTACAGGCAGCCAGCTGTGTGACCTCGATCAGACTCCTGTGTAAGGAATACACATGATTCTAAATGAGTTAAGTCTTAGGTCCCTATGACTCCTTCAGTGGTTACCCCAAAAGGTATGGGACCAAAATATTTTAATTTTAAAGCACTGATCATTTCATTTTCTGCTTTCAGAAATTTTGTAAGGAATAGTGTGAAGGTGTTATTCTACAGTAAAGACGTAAAGATAACAATTCTGATGAAATTCTTCAAAATTAACCTATTTCTATCATTGCAAGGAAATCTTGTCATGAAATTAAAGTGAATATTATACTCTTGTGCTGGCAACGCTACATTAAAATATGTAAACAATGGAAAATTCAAAATAATTAGAGAATTTTATCAGCATAGAAAAGAAGTAATGCTAAACATTTTACAGAAGTTTACAAATGCGGAAAGGAGATAGATGAATGATTCTGGTTGAAAACCAAATATATTTTTCTCTACTTCTCATAATAGAAACTTTTTTGGTAAATTCTAAATGGCAATGTTTTAAGGAGGTATTATGCAAGTCACCTGTGTTTGGCATTCCTGTGTTTTGTTGTGTGAGCACAGCTCAATGTGATGTATTATGATGATGATGGAAAGTTTGTATGAAAGTACAATAGTAAAATCAAAAGGATATTGTATTTACAGACCAGAGAATAGAGATGTTTACACAGTATTTTCATAAAAATACTTTAAATAAAATCAGGTAAGATAGACTAAAAAGTGTCGTTAAAAAAAAAAAACAAACCTGGGCTGCCCTGGCATTGTAAATTCTAGAAAATCACAGATTGCCTCGAAAAGATGGGATAGAGGCTGCGAATGAGTTCATCGGTATTACCAGCATCATTCTTCCAAAAAAAGAAAAAAAAAAATCAAAGGCCCATGAGATTTGTTATCTAGTTGAGCCATCATTAAAGAGATTTCAAGAAATGAATACTGCTGTGGAAAACGTGTGCCTGCATGACTTAGATACGCATTTAATAACTGCTTGGAGGGCATTCTATTCTCCATGGACAATTATAATTGATTTGTCTGTAATTCCCTAATGCCAGAGTCCAAGGACATCGTTATGGCCTGCTGCACTCTGTGGTCTCCATACTGTTACCCAGAGTTCCCACCTCCATGCCATATAATATGCAGACACACAGACACATACACACACACACACACACACACAAATTAGAACATTATTCTCCATCAATTTCTATAATGTAAAGTTTTCTGTAATTCTTAGAGTGATCGTGATGGAGTGGCACTCTGTCTAAAACATCAGTTTATTAATTTTTTCTTTATCAGAAAGAGTTTATTTCAGTCATTCCAGACTTTAAGGGGATATAATATTTTCCTCCTTACTAAACTGAGCAATTAAAAATGACATAAATCTATCTCTCTTTAACTTTTCCATTAAACATCATCTGAGCCTTTACTCAGAAGAGATAAGATATGGATAAAAAACTGTGTAATAATTTGTCCTCTATCTTAAAAGAATAGAAGCCTCAGTTCTAATATCTTTAGTGCATAATACAAGTTGCCCTATAAGGCAGAGGACTCAATTTTTCTCAATTTAAGCAAACCAGGTTGATATACTTGCTGTAGAAGTGGACTTAAGTTTTGAGAATGCTACAAATATATGTTTTGAAATGTCCATGTATTTTTTTTGAATTAATATAAATTTAAACAATGTGTCCCACTTAAGGTGAGGTAAAAATAACTTAAAGGAATTTAAATAATTTAAATAGTGAAAAAAGAAATAAAATTGTTTTCTACATAGGATTATAAGAGCTTCTCTGGAGTTATTTTTACTTCACATGAGGACAAGTAATACTGATCCTGCCATGCAATGATTTGTCCTTCATATAGTGTATCAATTAATACTAGCTCTGTGACAAGTCACCAACACAGTGTCCTAAAAGAGAAGCCATGCATTTAACTTGTAATTCTTAGGTCAGCAATTTGGGCCATTCTTCTAGTCTGGGCAGGGCAATGCTAATCTCTGCTGGATTAACTCCTGGTTGTCAGGCTGGTTGATGGCCTTGGTTGGAATGGTTGGAACAAGTCAGGCCCCTTCCACTTGACTCCTACACTCCAGCAAGCTATTCTTGTCTTGTTTCCATGGAGGAAAGGACCTCCAAGTGGGAAAGGAAGTGTGGCAGACCTCTGAGATCCGGATCAGAACTGGCACAACTGTCATAATGTGACTCCTTCTGCCTCTGATCAATCAGAGCAAGTCAAAAGCCACGTCAGAATCCAAGTTTAAGGAAATGAATTCCATCTACTACTGGTGGGAAGATCTTGACAGTATTGTGACTATTTTGATAATCTACCACACACAGCAGACATGTTGAAATGATTATAATATGACTTTTAACATCTTAGTCCAAGAGCTCATGGTCATTCCCAAAAGAGAGCCTGCAGAGTTGCGACAGTAAGAAAAGTACTTTGCACTCCTATGTTCATAGCAGCACAATTCACAATAGCCAAGTGCTGGAAACAACCTAGATGCCCATCTACAAATGAATGGATCCAGAAACTATGGTACACTTACACAATGGAATTCTACGCAGCAGAGAGGAAGAAGGAGCTTATACCTTTTGCAACAGCATGGATGGAACTGGAGAGCATTATGCTAAGTGAAGTAAGCCAGGCAGTGAGGGACAAATACCTTATGATCTCACCTTTAACCGGATCATAACCAACAAAAGCAGAAAGCAAGCAAAACATAACCAGAGACACTGAAATT
>PVJI01024793.1:0-21415 GCA_004026765.1 Micronycteris hirsuta
CAGGACCAGGTGAAAGCAATATTCAGAGATCAGCAAGCCAGAATTCTTTAAGATACACCTTTGCCAAATTCCTATTAGAGAATTCCCATCCCACAGACATGATCCACACTTGCTCACACAGGAATCACACGGAGCTGTGCTCAAAACGTGTAAATTCTCAGGACTGCGTGTTTACACACGTGTGGAAATCACTGCCACACTCCCTCTCAGCCTGACTGCTTGAGTTGGGACATCAGTCTTCTGCCCTCTGCACACTCCTGGTTCTCGAACTTTCGGATCCAATATGGCATCTCTTGCTCTCAGGTCTTCAGACTTCACCACTGGCTCTCCTGGGCCACCAGTTTACAGACATCACATCATGGGACTTCTCAGCCTCCATAATCACATGAGCCAATACCTTAAAATAGATTTCTGTGTGTGTGTGTGTGTGTGTGTCTGTAGTCAGACGGAGATAGGAAAAGAAAAAGAGAAAGCCAGGGAAACAATGAAATTAAGAAAATGGAGAAAAGAACACAAAATGGGAAGAGCTGAGCTTGGGTATGGGTCCCTACACTACAGACCAGCTGCTTCGTCACTCACTGCCTAAACCCGTGCACCTCTCCAGGGTTTGCTCTCTGGGCCTCAGACTCCCACTGAGAGGAGTGGCCCAGCACATCTCGAGTCCCTTCAGTTCTCTTATTCTGATCATGACTCCTCCACAGGGGCTACGGAATGGGTGCCGCCTACTCTGTTAACATCCATGTGACGGGTGCCCACCTGGCAGGTCCTCATCTATGAAACTATAACAATTAAGCAGCTCATTGTAGGGGCTGGTTTTAAATAATGTTTTTGCCAGTAAATTTATCTTCAGTATTCAGAGATCAGAGGGAGGCTCCCCAGTGGGATGGGCAGCTAAGTGCTGGATGTAAAGCTGCCAAACCATCAGGCCCAATGGAGGTGCTGTGAGAAGACCATTTCCTAAAAACTCAGCTTTTAAAATGACACATCATGACATCCCATTCCCAGAATCCAGCACCTCACCTCCTATGGGGTTTTATTGGTTGAAATAAACAATGAGCTCTCAATTCTAGGTGATGTTAGCAAAAAGCCTACTCTCCAGATCAGGCCCTCTACCAAGTACATGAGAGCAGAGGTATAAGCTATTTTATGTCTTATTCACCCTTCTATTTGCCGTTGCCCTGCATATAAGCTCCTGTAATGTTATAGTGTGATTAGTATTGAGAAATTTTGGCTAGCAGTGATCTTCAACCCCAGAACATTCAAATCACTTAGAGAGGTTTGTTTTGTTTTGTTTTTAATATGAATATTTAGATTCCTTTCCCAAAAGTTTTTATTTAACTGGTCTGGTAGGGGTGGGAGCCCAGACATCAGTCTTTTTTAATCAGTCCCCAGGTGATCCTAATATAAGGCCAGGATAAGACCCACTGGGCTGAGGGAATACAGCATTTCCAAAGAGTTTGGGGTAGCACGGAGTACCTTAGATTCACTTGCTTTACATTCCCAATTTTTTAGCCAAGAATTCCTGACAGAGGGGAAGTCTACCCACAATAGCAGTAGATGCTATGTATTCTGATCTGGCTTTTCTCTTTCCCTTATGCAGCTTTCAGCTGGGATAGACATTCCCCAAGCAAACCAGGGTCCTACCAAAGGGAATAAAAAACAAGTTTTGCCAAACGAGTGCTCCTTTAAACCTAGGGCTTAATTACATCACTATATCAGAACCTACACTAATAATCCATGTACCCCCATCTAGGGGATTGTATTCCAATGCCAAGTTCTTCCGGTTCTATAATATACTATTTGTCAGCAAAGCCACAACTTGGGTAGTGGAGAAAGTAGAGTCAATGTCCAAACTTTCTCCAGCATTCCAAAAAGTCTGTCTCTTCACAAAGTTTAAAAGAATTATATCCATTCTCCTAAACACTATCTCAGTTTGTTGTGAATTATCTGGCTTCTATGGCCATCAATTTTCATTTTTTCAAATTTGGCAATAATAATCCTCACTATAACCTAACGCATATATTTAGCCCTTACAATATATCAGGCACCATGTTAGGCATTGTAAATATAGTATCTCTAATCCACAGGACAACTCCGAAAAAAAAAAGCACTATTTTCCCAACTTCTCAGATGAGAGACCTCATATCTAGTAACTATCAGAGGTGGGATCCAAATTCAGGTCTGTCTGGCTCCAAAATAATCTTTGCACAATGATCTACTGCTTGGAAGGTCAGTAACTGTAACAAAACAATAAAAACAGATATTCGTATAGCAAAGAGCAGAATTGCCTCAATGTTCCCTCCTAACTCCCTGAACCATTGAAAGGCATCCTTAAGCCCCAGCTTCCACATCCCTAGCTACATTTAAGAAAAGTCTTTACAACTTCCAACTACTATGAGAATGGGAATATTTCCTAATTGGCTTGTGTGTTGTGTTGTAAGGTCATTTCTAACCCATGTACAATCAGATCCTATAGACGTTTAGTCAGTATGGCTGGTAGAATGGGAAACAGAAAGTCCAAGAAACAGATGGACATCCTTTTGAGTCAACTAGAAAAATCTTCCTAACAAGGCAAGCAAGTCCTTATGCAGGTCAGGCTCCTTAAGAGAAAGGAGACTTTGGGCAACTCCAGGAATGCTTATTGAACCACATTTGAAGCACAACAGGGAAGAAAAAGAACACATGCCTTCAGTCCCTGCCCTCACAAAGCTTTCAGTCTAATGGTGGAGAGATAAGTACTCAAAGAATCCCACAAATATGATCATGTGAAAAGTACTATGAAGGAAAACACAGGGTTCTTTGACAGCGCATAGACTACAGGGGCCTGATCTAACCGGGGATAGAAAGAAGTCACGTGCAATGAAGAAAGACTTCCCTGAGCAATTTTTATTTTCCCAGCAAGAGGTTATTGTTCCAAAGTTGGCTGCTGGCATGTCCCAGGTTAGGAAACAATGACAGCTAGACGTGGTCTACTCTCCAACCTTCATCTTCAAAGCCACCAACCAAGCCCATGAGATAATGGATATGAGCCATTAAAGTTGTAGGCACCTATCACCTCGCACCTGTTCAAGTGGTCATCATCAAAAAGACAAGAGATAAATGCCAGCATGGATGTGGAGAAAAGGAATCCCTTGTGCATTGTTGACACAGCTACTACGGAAAACAGTGTGGAGAATCCTCAAAAAGAACAAAAAATAGAACTACCACATGATCCAGTAATTCCACTTGTGGTAATGTAGCAAAAGGAAGTTAAAACAATAACTCAAAAAGATATCTGACCCCCATGTTCATTGCAGCATTACTCACAATAGCCAAGACATGGAAACAATCTAAGAACCTAAGTATCCATTGATGGATCAATGGATAAAAAAAAAAAAAAGCTGTGGTATATATACTTGTGATATATACATATATATTTCAGTGGTAAATAATGAAGAAATCCTACCATTTTCAACAACATGGATGCACCTTGAAGACGTTATGCTAAGTGAAATGTCAGACAGAGGAAGACAAATATTGCGTGATCTCATTTATCTGAGAAATCTGAAAAAGAAAAAGGCTCATAGAAAAAGAGATCAGACTTGTGATTACCAGAGGCAGATGATGGGGGAAGGTGAAATTGGAAGAATGTAGTCAAAATGTACAAACTTCCAGCTGTAAGACAAGTAAGTACTGGGGCTATCAAGTGCAGCGTGATGACTGCAGTTAGCATTGCTGCAAGTCATACAGATATACAGAAAAATGGTGAAGAGAGCAAATTCTAAGAGTTCTCATCAAAAGGAACTTTTTTCTTTTCTTTCTATTGTATCTATATAAGATGATTGATGTTAGCCAAACGTATTATAGTAATCATTTCACAATCTATGTAAATTAAACCATCATTTTTAGGCCTTAAACTTATACAGTGATGTATAACAGTTATTTCTCAATAAAACTGGTTGGGGGGCGGGGATTATAGCACCTGCTGACTCTCCTGGGTGTTTTATTTTCCACATTTTAGGCCTAACAGCATGGCTTCCTTTTCCTGCTCACAATGTTCTTCACCTCCCCACTTTTTACACCTAGACTAACAGATATACATCCGTGAACCAATGATAATTCTCCTGTATCTTCAAAGAAAAGGAAACAAAGAAATTACAATCCTTGACAGCCTTTTTAGAACAGGAAAAAAAAAAAAAAGTTCTCCTCAGTGCCTTACAGGCCAAATAAATTAACCACGGGCCTGTAATGTTCAGTCAGCTACATTCTCCCAAGGTTGTCTTAAGGACGTCAGGCAGAGCAGGACTGTAGTAGACAAGCTCCTACCTTACTCAGTATAGGCAGGTCATGCAGAAGTTGGTGGAATGCTGTAGTCTAATATGAGTATTTAGATCCCAACAGAGTTGGCCCTTCTCTTTGAGACCGTTTGGTCTTAAAGGACTCGCCCCTCTTCTCTGATATTAGTAGGCAGCGGCTGTGCCTTGCCATCCCCTCCAGAGTCGGGAAAGGCTATTATCTATCTCCTGGATTTAGTGAATCAAATAGAAGTCTGATTTCTTTTCTGATAAAAGAGATGATGCAAATTAGAGTTTTATCTTGCATGGAGGAGTGACAAAGTAGGAGAATGAATCCTACTTGATTACAATCTTCCATCATTCTGATTTTATAATTACTGAATAGAATCAATCAGCTTTCAATTGTTACCTTGGTGAAAGATTAAAACTTCATTACTTGTCTTACATATTTCACACTTTAGCAAATTTTAATAAACTGAATGCAAGAGAAATGGTTACACTATCTTTCATGATATTGGGACGCTAATGATCTTTCTATTGATTTTAATTCACATTTGTTGGTCAAAAAGAGTCAGATTCCAATGAGGCATGGAATTATATAATCAACACTAACAAATGAAGACCACTGAACACTAAAATGGCCCAAATGAAATCATTGATCAGAAATATAAAATAATTGTTAAAAAAACTAGGGAGGTCTTATCTTCCTAATGAACATCTTTTACGGTATATTGATTCATTTGTAACTCTTGCACATTAGTGACTTCTCCATTAAAATATTTTAAGTAAGCATATAAAAACACTTTGAAAAAACAAAATTGGGAGAGTACCAAGTTATCAATAGAGAAGGTCATAGAACCTCCCCTTAAAAGGTGAAAAAGCTCCTAAAGATCAGGGAAACATACAACTCTTCCTTAAACCACTCAAGCTTGAAAAATTCTTCACCCAGTAGTGGGAAAGACCATACAGAGTTATCAATAACATAGAACAGAATAATATTTAAAGGTGAAGCCTCTGTAGTTAGACATCATGGCTTCAAATAGCTTTGTCTACTGCTTCACTGAGCCTTAGTCCTCATCTGCAAAATAAGGATTAATAATAGTACTCACTTCACAGTGCTGGTCTCAGAATGAAATGGGATAATCTATATAGAGCATATTTCAGCATACTCCAGTCAAACTGCATTTCCATGCTTAAAAACAGCATTAAACTTTATATAGGCAAAGACTTTAATTCTCCCAAATTTTCTATTAAAATTTTTTCTTACTTATTCTCTCTAGATAACAAATTAGACCATGCCTCCTAGGAGGGTTAATCATCTGGGAGGGTGTAGTATTTGGAGTTCAAATTTTCAGGAGGTAAAAAGTAAGGGATTAAGAAAAGGAAAGAAAGCACAGGCTCTTAAATGCTCTGCAATCTGAACCTTTTCCCCCACAGCCCAAGTCATTAACAGACCTATAAAAATCATGATAAATGTCCTCAGTGGGATTCAATTTCTTGTAAAAGCTGGAAAAGGCAATGTTTTGTTCCAAAAGGCTGTAGAATGTAAAATGTAGATGGCTCTGGGAAAACATGCAAGTGGAGAGCAGGGAGCCCAGCCTCATGAGAACGAGGACACACAGACTCATGGGAAGAACATTAGATATGTCTGAGCCAAGAGGCAGGAGGTGAAGAAATGAAAACATGGGTCCCAGGTGATACCACTGGGGATTCCAACATCAAATCAACTGTTCAAAGTGCCATTTTCTCAACTCAAGTTTCACTGGACTTCCTTTCCATTCGAGTTTTGCAAGAACCTCATGACACCAGTTCAACACACTATTCTTCAAGTTCCAGCTGCATTCATTCTGCCACCATTTTTAATCAGATTTTTATTATCCCACATTTTACTTTAAGGTTATTTGAAATATTAAAACAATGTGACATTGAGATCTCTTCTTATCAAAGCACTAGGTCAAGGCACCCCTCGTATTAGCTGGGGGAAATGATGTAGGCTGTCCATGCCCTGGCTACAAGGGTGACGACAGCAACAGCTGTTGTTTATGGAGTGCTCACTATCAACCAGGCATCACACTAACTGCTTTACCCGCATTAATTCATGTAACCTTGACAACAGCCCAGTGAAGTAGACTCTGTTATCACAGATGAAGAAGCTGAAGTTGAGAGAAGTCACTTGTCCAAAGTCATAAAGTTGGTGATAAAACCAGAATTAGTTCATTCTTTCAGCAATGATGTTTTAGGCCAAAATATATCCCAAAAAGCTACAATTTTTAAATCTAGATAAAAGAGAGATAGGGTTATATTTTTAAGTATACAGGGTGGGACAAATGTAGGTTTACAATTGTTTGCAAGGAAAATAATACAATAATTAGTCCTGGCCAGTGTGGTTCAGTTGCTTGGAGCATCATCCCATAGCCAAAAAGTTGCAGGTTCGATTCCTGGTCAGAGCACATGCCTGGGCTATGTGTTCATTCTCCAGTCCAGGTGTGTATGGGAGGAAACCAATCAGTGCTTCTCTTTCACACTGATGCTTCTCTCTCTCCCTTTCCTTTTTTTTTTAAGCAATAAAAAGGTGTCATTGGGTGAGGATTAAATGTTTTAAAAATACAATAACTAATAAATAATAATACAAGAACAAACCCTGTGTTTCACATATTCACAACCGTAAACCTACTTTTGCCCCATACTGTATTTATTCCCAAGAGCTGTGAAAGCAAACTGAGAGCAATCACAAACAAATGGAGAGCTTTACTGCAAGGACCTGGTGGCAGTTTTTATTTTTCAAAACTAACTACAATGATAACTCTCATCCTACATGCCCTCAATGTGACTTTAACTCTCCTCAAGATATGAAGGTCTAGTTTCCCTCCATTGATCCCTAGTAGGACTTCTGACTAATGGTGGAACTGATGCTATGTACTTCCAAGACAAGTTCATAAAAGGGTCACAGCTTCTGCCTGGTTCTGTTGGGATGCTTGCTCTTGGAACTCAGCCACCAGGCTCTGGAGAAGTCCAAGTATGAAGAAGTCAGCTCTCGATGTTCCAGCCAAGGTTCCAGCTGAGACTTCAGCCAATAGTGAGTATTAACCCACAGACATGTGAGTGAAAGGGGCTTTGGGTGATTTCAGACCTTTATCAAGCTGAACCCTAATCTCCAAATCTTCCCAGCTGAGGGCCCAGACATTATGAAGCAGAAATAAGCTGCGCCCACTCTGCTGACTATACCCTTTCTGAATTCCTGACCCACAGTATCCATTAGCATAATAAAATAGTTACTGTTTTACAGCAAGTTTGGACTGCCATGTTATATAGCAATAGTAACTGGAAGAGCTTTCTACAAATATCATTGGTGTTTGCTAATCAAGCACCAAAGCACAAGAAATATAATATTGCAGGTGACCTGCAGAGTCATGTGAACCTTTTTTCAAGTTTAGCCAGATTACTCTTAAATTCTCCCAAAGAGAAAAACCTCTAAACTAAAGCTTAATGGGAGTTTCTGAAATATTCATTAAAATGATCACAGCAGATATTATATTAAGACAAGGAAAAGACTTCTGGTATGATATTAAATGGAAAGAAAACAAAATGTCAATTTTTATGTTATTATTACCCTAGGTAGAGATTGTTTATGCAAATGAAAAAAGTTTGGAACTTGGGGCAGGCATAATGGCTCCTGCAAAGGAGGGTGGCAAGAAGTAGGCCCTTCCATCATCAATGAGGTGGTGACCAGAGAAAACACCATCAACACTCACAAGTGCATCCATGGAGTGGGTTTCAAGATGCACGTCCCTCAGGCACTCAAAGAGATCCAGATATTTGCCAGGAAGGAGATGGGAACTACAGATGTGTTCATTGACACCAGGTTCAACAAAGCTGTCTGGGCTAAAGGAATAAGAAAGGTCCCATACTGTATCCAGGTGTGGTTGTCCAGAAAATATAATAAGGATGAAGATTCACCAAACAAGCTCTATACATTAGCCACCTATGTACCAGTCACCACTTTCAAAAATCTACAAACAGTTAATGTGAATAAGAACTAACGGCTTATTGTCAAATAAAGTTATAAAACTGCAGAAAAAAAAGAGAAAGAAAAAAGTCTGAAAGGCAGTGTAGAAACATTAAAATAATTGATCTGGTATTGTGGTAAAAATCTGCTAGGAACGCATTCACATAGCAGTAAACACTTCCTTAGTTACATAATCTCTGTGTGTCTCACTCTTCTTCCCTATGACATGGGAATAATAATAGTATTTATTTCATAGAGTTCTTATAAAAATAAATGAGAGCCCAGGCTGGCGTGACTCAGAGGACTGAGTGCTGGCCTGTGAACCGAAGGGTCACCAGTTTGATTCCCAGTCAGGGCACATGCCTGAGTTGCCAGCCAGGTCCCCAGTAGGGAGCACGCAAGAGGCAACCACACATTGACGTTTCTCTCCCTCTCTCCCTCCCTTCCCCTCTCTCTAAAATTAAATAAATAAAAATCTTTAATAAAATAAAAAATAATTAAAATTTTTATAAATGAATGAGGTAAAGCCTGAAATAGCACCTGACACATGGAGATTAACAAATATTAGCTCTTTGTTATTATCTAATTCAACTCCTAATAATGTAGATTAGATCATTTCTGTTAATACTGCCTTTGATTCTCAAACCCTCCCAGTAACAAGCACAAGAGGACTAGACTTCTTTGTCCCAGTGTCAACTAAGGAAAGGAGCTAACTTACATGTACAATGAAGTTTATGCCTAGTTTTCTGAGTTCTTATGAAAACCAGGTGATGTAATACATTAGCAGAATCTGGTCAAAATCCCAAACAAATGCCATTTGTCTATCTTCTTATCATACCAATTGTATTTGTTTGCTAGGACAGCTATACCAAAGTACCACACACTGAGCGGCTTAAACAAGAGAAGTTCATCATCTCACAGTTCCAGAGATTAGAAGTCTAAGTCCGAGGTTTCAGCAGGGTTGGCTCTTTTAGCTAGCTGTGAGGAAGAATCTGTTTCAGACCTCTTCCCCAGCTCCTACTGGTTTGCGGGAATCTGGCATTCCTTGACTTACAGACATATCACCCTGATCTCTGCCTTGATGTGTGCACATGCTGTTCTCCTAGTGTGCATAGCTGTATCCAAACTTCCCCTTTTTATAAGGACACTGGTCATATTGCATTAGGACCCACCCTAATGACTTCATTTTAACTTGATTACTTTGTAAAAACCAATCTCCAAGTGAGGTCACATTCTGACACCAGGGGTCAGGGCTTCAACATATAAATTAGAGTCGGGGGACATAACTCCACCCATAAAATCAATGAAGAGATGAAGACCCAATGCAGGTAATCCACTCATTTAGGGAAAGCAGGACATAAATCCAGCAGACAATGACAACTTGCTCAATGTGTATACAAAGTAACACACAAAAACACTTCTTGAAATCCTGGACTAAGGCAACTCTGGCTGAGCCCTTTTATGAACCTCAAACTCAACCCAGGTTCATAAATCCTTGAAGAAAACCCAAGCCAATTTTGGAGTTTCTGACAAGCTCCAGAGGCTAAATGGATCAGACAGAATTTCACTTGGTATTTAGGATTATTGAGTCTAACTTGAAACTTAATGCAAATTCATAGAATACAAACTCCCTACACATTGAATAAGGGCTCATGAACCACCTGGAATGCACATGCTCAGTGCTGAGGTTTTCCCATCTCAGTAAGTGGGGGTGGGAGGGAAAGTCCAGGTTGGCAAGGTCTCACCATCACTAACACTATAATATTTGCCTCTCTTGTGAATGTGAATTATTTCAAAAAGTATGATACACATATAATAATAAAGTCTCACTTTTGAGCAAAATGTGAAACAATATGAATCTCCTTAGGTGTAAAAATTTGTCAAAACTTGCAAAATTTCAAGATGGGCAAACTGAATGACTTGCAAACTGTATTTCTGTCAATGCCACAGGACAGGGCCACCTAAGCGGTTGACAGGAATGCCTGCCATCTTTGATCAGCAGGCGCCATTACACCTGCACCTCCGGACTCCCGCCAGGGATTTCAGTAGCCATTGTGCGCATTTTAAATTTGACAGTTGTTAAGAATTAAAATCATTTAAAGAATCTATAACAATGTCATCCAGGAGTTCATTTAAGTGATCACTCTACTACTGAAGAATACACTGGAAAATTGGTAGCTTTGAACTGGAAGTTAGATGTGATAAAAAGCAATGGACTAAGTCCAGATACCAACCTCAATGCAGTCTATTGTTAAGTTAGGAGAGAATACTATGTAAAAGATATAAGGCTAAGAAAACAAAAAGCAGTTAAAGCAAAAATAGTCTACAATAGGTGTAGGATTTTATATTTTGAGAATAAATCCCCTCTACTTTATAATTATTCTTATGGGAAAATTAGCCTCAAATTGTAAAGTGTTGAATTATACAATGCTTTCAGAAACATGTCTCTTTCCCTGGCTGGTATGGCTCAGTGGATTGAGTGCCAGCCTGTAAACCAAAGGGTCACCAGTTCAATTCCCAGTCAGGGCACATGCCTGGGTTGAAGGCCAGGTTCCCAGTAGGGGGCGCATGAGAGGCAACCACACATTGATGTTTCTCTCCCTCTCTTTCCCCTCTCTCTAAAAATATTTTTTAAAGAAGAAAACCTGTCTCTTGAATTATGACCACCATCTTGTATTTCCTTCACAATTTTACTAAAATACAATTTCTATACCATGAATTTCACTCCTCCTAAGTGTACAATTCACTGATTTCTAGTAAATTTACTGGATTGTGTCACCATCACTATAACCTAGTTTTAGAGCACTTTTATCATCCCAATAAGATTTCTCATACCACAATTAATCCACATTCCTAGCCCCAGAAAACCAGTGATCTACTTTTTGTCTTCTTAGAGTTGACTTTTCTGGACATTTCATAAGAATGGAATTATATAATATGTGGTCCTTTGTGTCTGGCTTCTTTCACTTAGCATGATGTTTTTGAGGAGCATCCACGTTTTAGAATGTATAGGTATTTTATTCCTCTTCGTCACTCAATAGGATTTCATTGTATGGAGCCTGTTGCTTGGAGGCTTAAGTTTAGATGGCCCAAAGGTATGGCCACTTCCTAGTGTGTGTACCAGATGCAACTATGAATATCTGTAATAGAGAGCACTGAAATATGGTCACCAACACCCCCTCCACTCCCTATGCACTCTCTTTACACTGAGAGGTGAAGTCTCTTTCCTCTTCTCCTCCCCCTTGAATCTGGGCTGGCCCTGTCACTTGTCTTGTCCAATAGATGTAGCAGCAGTGACATCCTGAGACTTCTACGCCCAGTTAAGAGAATGGTCAGCTTCTGCTTCCTCCCCTTGGAAGCCAGCCATCTTGCTGTAAAGAAGTTAGGGCTGGACTCCTGGACAATGAGACGTCGCAAGGAGAAAGGCCTTCTCTTGGTGTTCTAGCCACACCCAAGCTCGCAGCTGAACGTGGCTGTGTGAGTCACTGAAGTTACACCATGTGGAGCTGAGAAACCACCCAGTTGGCCGAAGCAGCCCATATGATCATGAGAAATAAGAAATGATTATCATTTTAAGCCTCCCAGTTTGGGAGAGATTTGTTATTCAGATATAGATAACCGAAACATGATTTAACCAAAGTATTTCTCTTCCGTTTTAATTCTTATTATGTTCTTTTTGAGCTTTTATTGTTGTATTCTATTCTCCTGAGATTTCTGATGAGCTTTGACTTGAACATTACTTCTTTGGCTGTCTGTGGCACACAGAAGAGTTTTACGTCCATCAGTCTGCACCGTGATATTTATATGCTGAAACCTTGAGATAACATTTTTAAATGCTCTGAAGAGAATCACCTAGAGACCTTTATAAAAATGGATTCTCCATCCTCCCCCTCACTCCCTCACCATGACAGATAAGAAATCTGTTTCCAGCTGCTCCCATAACAGTGTATAAGTTAATTTAATAATCTCACCAGGAAAGCTATTTCAATAACTCAATTAAATATGTCTTCTGAATTTTGATTAAAGGAAAATCAGCATGATAAACACTGTGCATAAGGACACAAAAACTATCATAATATAACCCTTATCTCAAAAAAGTTTAGAATACAGTTAGCAAAAAAAATCATGTGAATATCAGATTAATATATAATCAGCCCGCCCTCCAGGTTGCACAACTCCAGGGGGCACCATTCACATAGAAAATGATGGGAACAATGTCTCTCTAGAGCTGTTTAATGGACTGCCCTGAAGATCCAAAACTAGGTAATTTTAACTTATACAATGTTATGTTTCAGTTATATCTCAGCAACACTGGGGGAGGGAAATGCCCCCTTTACCTGTGGAAGGCCGTCCCCGCCCCTTCTCCAAGCGTTCAGTCGGGAGTCATTGTCTGCAGCCTTGCTAGTCAGAGAACCTCATTTTTCTGGCCACAGTGATTGGTTCTGGGTTGAACGCATGACCCAATCTGAGTCAATGAGACACAATCTAGACTTTTGCTAGTTCTGTAAGAAAGAGGTACTCTCTTTTTTTCTACTGGATTTAGAGTTGAAGATGTAAGCTTAGAGCTGGTAACAACCATCCTGCCACATCACAGGGAAACCCTGTCTTAGAAGTCAACCACATATTAAGAAAATGGAACTGGGAGCTGTCAAGAGAAATTGGGCCCTGTGGTATCAACTGAGCATCTCTTTCAGGGCACAGTGAAAACTACTTACTGTCTTGGACTTTTCAGTTCTGAGGAGAGAGGAGGGAGAAAAGGAGAGAAAGAACTTGCATTAATTAAGCCAGTTTGAGTTGAAACTTCTGTCAATTTTAACACATCTTAGAAGCAGATTTTTAATCAGTAAAATGAGGATAAAAGTTGCAAACCAACTTAGGTGGCATCTGAGTATTTTGGAAAGTATAAATCCTATTCAACTATATATTTCTACTTTCTCTTTTCTGCTCTTGCCCAAGTTTCTTGCATAGTAATACTTTTAAGAACAAAATACTGTAGCAAAACAACATTTTCATTACCAGTTATGCCTGTTCTGTGTTCAGAGACTTCTGACCCCATCTACTCCACAGAATTTTTCAAATCACAGAATTCCTTGAAACCAGATCAGCAAAGTCCTGTTTCAATGAACAATTTGTTCCCTAGGCCAGGAAAATAGCTTCTGCAAATAAAATCCTATATTAAAAATGGTGTTTGCAAAAACATCATTTTACCTGTAATAATATGCAAACGTGCTTTGGAAATGAAATTGCCTTGTAAATTTTTGGTTGATGTGTAGTAAATTTTCACTGCTACCAATCAGTTAAGGTCCAAGTTCTTCCTGGTTTCTTGATCTTGAGACTTGCTGCTCAAAAAAGACACAGCCAAGTGGGAGGTCAAACATGAAAGCTCTTTGGCTTTTATTAAAATAGCGTAAGATTATTTCCAATAATCAACTGCTCATTTTACTTCTGTAATTCTCTTGTTCCTTCATTTCTACTTCTCCTTCCTTTTCATGCCTCTTTAACCTGGCTTTGAAATTTGACTCTTTGATTTCTTCCATCTGCAATATTTATCCCTCGGAGCCATTATCAGTGCCTTTGCAGAAATTCATCTGATGCCTGTGAACATCAGAAGACAGGGAGATGCTAGGCATTTTGGTTGAAGCCTAAAAAATTAGCTAACGGAAGCAATATTTTGATATGCAAATTCTATCTGGATAAAGCTATTTCTTAAAAAGAAAACAAACAAAAACAATGACTTCATACTGATCCAGCCCCTCAAGAACTAACACAGAGTCACACACTGACCTCCCCGGAAACAAACTGCATCCAGAGTTCATTAGCATGACGATGGTGACATTCTTCTCTTGTACCCAAATAAAGCCCCCCAAACCTTCCTGCAAGTGTTACCAGCGAGGCCTGTGGAATCACAGTGAGTGGATTCAACTGATAAAAGCATTTTATCTGCCAGCATTTAAATGTGCCCTTTAAAGACTAAAATCAACTCCAACATCCCTATTTAAACTCTGGTGGTGCACACGTGTATATACAGCAAACCAGCCATTAGGAAAGAAGCTTTGCATCTTTCCACATAATCCAAAAATGTAGCACATTATGATGTGGTAATTGAATCAAAGTCTTCCATAAGAAAAAATATATTATGGACTCTATACATTCAAAACTGCCCTCCTTCTAAATTTTATTTTCCATTTTTTACGTTTTACCCCACCTCTCCAGTGTGCTCTCCTTGTAATTCATTCTCTAGCTAAGCTGAACTCATCGCTGCTTAGGGTGGCAGATATGACAGCAAAAAGATGATGTCACCCTTTAGCCAAATTGCACTGTTATTACAGAACCGCATGTACTCTCCTCATTCATTTATCTTTGCTGACATCGCTCCACAGGAAGATTTTCCAGGGCAGCTGTGAGCTCCCTTGGCAACAAAAGTGGTGGAGAGTGTACATTCATTTTAAAATCCCAAGAGGTAGAATTTAGTAAATCTTGACTTTTTAGAAATGTATTATGAATAAGGAGACATCAAATGCCTTAAACCTGTTCTGATTAAAAAGCTCAAAGAATCTTGAGCATGAAACAACCCCCAACATTTATTCTCATTACAGAAATATTTTCTTCATTTAAAGGCATGTTTTTGACCCACAAAAATATAATGCAGACTAAAGTAATGTATTTCGCAAGTATATGCATATATGCTAAGAAATTACTTTATGCTTTAGTTATCTTTTGATTAGGAGTTGGGCAAAAATTAGTAAAAGATAATTATGCAGGCTTCCATCCAAGAAGGTAAAAACAGCTTCAAGATCAAATGCAGGCATTTGGGAGATAAAAAGGGACTTTTTGAAGAAGAAAGCAGGTAATCAGAGAAATGGTATAAAAAGCAACCCAGGAAAAGAGAGTGAAAAGAAAACCCAGAAAAAATCACTTTCATTTGAGGGATACTTCCCCCCATATCCATCCATTCTCTTTCTTTCTTCCCTGGTTCTTTGGAGTAGTAAGTAACTTTTAATATATACCTTAAATTTTATGTATATGAATATATACATAATTATATACAAATTTATATACATTTTACATACTTTTATATATGACTAGATATGACTTTATATATGACTTATATATATACTCATATTCCATGCACATAGAGAAAATTTGAATGGTACAAAAGGACATATAAAGACTAGGACATCTCTCTCCCACTCCTGACCTGGCCCTCTAGTATCCACTGCTCCCTTACCCACCCAGGCAAGCACTCATCACTTTCTTGTATTGCTTTACTTTTATGAGTGTACAAGGGACCCTTTGGCTGGCTAGCTGATGAAGCCTATGGATGCTCCTCTCAGAATAATGCTTGAAAATATGTAAAATAAAACACAAAGAATTACAAAGGAAATTAATTGTATTCGCATATGGTTCTGTCCATGAAGCCTTTAGGGATCCATGGACTCCAGCATAAGAGCCTCTGCTCTTATAGTTCCCATGCATGCACAAATACATACATGTGCATGTCTATCCTCTCCCACAAATGGAAGCATGCCTTCTGCAGCAGGTGCTGCTGGAGCTCTACCCAGATCTCCTGCACAGCCAGTGCACCCACCCCCCAGCTGCTGGGTGTGCTGGCTGGTAATGGCTCACAGCAGTCCCCTTCTACAGAGAATCCTTATTGCCACTACCCAATCAGGTGGCACACTGCAGCCAATACAGGGGTACAAGTGATGGATGACTCTGTGGTGCAACTCACACTCCAGAACTGCCAGTGGGATTAGGCTAAAGCAAACATCCACTGAAACCACCCCCTTGCTAGCTTTTCCCTCTCTCCCCTGCTCCTGGGAGCAATCTCTCCCAAAAGCACAAGAATCCCTGTCTTAGTCTTTGCTTCCAGAAGTACTGATGTAAGACACTTAACCATCCCTTACCTTCACTTTTCCACTTATTGATTTCTTGGAAAAGATTCCATATCTGGACATATGGATCTGTTACATTCTTTTAACAGCCTATACTCTTCCATTAAATGTATTTGTCATCATTAATTGAGCACAGTCATTTCCAATAGTTCCTCTCTGAAAACTTAAAAATCTAATTTTTACCCATTTAAATATTATTACTGCCTTACCACATTTTAAGTATCTAGTTAGTTGCTGAGGAGGTTTTCTTCAACCTCATTAGCTTCAAGACTTTAGTATCTTGCTATATATACCTTGCTATATATCTCAAAGCAATTTATCTTTAAATTTGACAAACTATCAAAAGATGCAGCTGTTTCCTTGCCCACAGCCTGAGCCTGTTAACACCAGATCAAGAACCAACCCTCATTCTAAACAGGAGGAAAACAAGGACCTGCAAATGTTAACCGTGGACCCTCAACTCACTACCGGGCCTCACCGTTTGCGTCCCTGCTGGTGAGAGGAGTAGATGTGACTCTTGATTCTCATAGGAAACAGCTGGCGCTCCTGCTCTCTCGCACCACTTCCAACAACAAACACGTATGTATTTCCAAAGTCAGCACAGCCTAAACCCCAAGGGGAAGAGAAGCCAGCTCCTCTCTGTCCTCCCCCACAAATTGAAAGGTGATTTCACCCCACAGGGTAGCTGTGTTTGAGGCTGACCATGGGGTCTTTCTGACCATGGGGTCAGTCTTTCGAGGAGACTTCCTATGTGCAGAAATTTGGCACAATAAGTTCCACCTCCCCAGGATTGAAACCAGAACTCACTTTTCCCACCTTGAAGCTACTCACAGTGTACGCAGTGTACAAATCATGATCTGTAGAGCAAGTCCAAGAAGCAGGTGCTACCCAGAATCTATTTTCTAGCCAGGAAAGAAGTGATCGAGAGACCTGGGGTTGCCAAGTTGGCATGCACAATAGGGTCTCTGCTGAATCCATTTAGTGGGGTTAAGTTCTGTCCGAGTATAAGAATTAAGACCTGGACTTCTGGCCAAGATGGAGGCGTAGGTAGACACACCGTGCCTCCTCGCAGAACCAAAAGAGGAAAAACAGCAATTTAAAAAACAAAAAAAAAGCCGGAACTGACAGGAAATTAAACTGAGTGGAAGTCCAACAACCAAGACGTTAAAGAAGACACATTCATCCAGACTGGTAAGTGGGGCAGAGCCAGGTGGAGAGCGTGTAGCGAGATGGCGGTTTGTGGAGTGGTACCAGCAACACTGCAGCTGCCCGGAGAAACCCGCAGCTGGCCCACCTGGACCCAGCAGGACCGAGACTGGTGGACTGGGGGGGTCCCTCATTCGCACGCAGATAAACCAGGAAAAAAAGCTGGGGAGCAGAGCAGACCACACAACCCACCATCACAGGGAAATAAAGCCTCAAACCACCAATTGAGAACAACTGTGGGGGTTGAGGCAGCAGTGGGAGGAACTACCAGCCACACAGGAGAATTCATTGGAGAGATTCACGAGGACTTAGAACTGCCCAGGCCTTCCCACCCACCCAAAAGCCAGCACAGAAGGGCCCAACTTGCTTGTGGGTAGAGGGGGAAGTTCGGAAAACAGAGCAAGTGCCGTTGTTGTCTTAGGCCCCACCCCCACAGGCAGATTCGCAACACAATGACGTGCATTACCCTGCCCTGAACACCTATGGCTCCGCCCCTTAAAGTAACAGGCGCACGGAGAAAAAAGGCCCAAATGAAAGAACACATCAAAGCTCCAGAAAAAATACAACTAAGTGATGAAGAGATAGCCAACCTATCAGATGCACAGTTCAAAACAGTGGTAATCAGGAAGCTCACAGGATTGGTTGAAATTTGCTTGTAATTAGATGAACAAATGAAGGATATGCTAAAGGAAATGAGGGGAAATGTGCAGGGAACCAATAGGGATGGGAAGGAAACTGGGACTCAAATCAACGGAGTGGACCAGAAGGAAGAAAAAAACATTCAACCAGAAAAGAATGAAGAAATAAGAATTCAAAAAAATGAGGAGAGGCTTAGGAACCTCCAGAACATCTTTAAATGTCCCAACATCTGAGTCATAGGTGTGCCAGAAGGAGAAGAGGAAGACCAAGGGATTGAAAACTTATTTGAACAAATAATGAAGGAGAACTTCCCCAAGCTGGTGAAGGAAATAGACTCCCAGGAAGTCCAGGAAGCTCAGAGAGTCCCAAAGAATTTGGACCCAAAAGGAACACACCAAAGGCCCATCATAATGACATTACCTAAGATTAAAAATAAGGGGAGAATCTTACAAGCAGCAAGAGAAAAGGAGACAGTTACCTACAAAGGAATTCCCATAAGACTGTCAGCTGATTTCTCAAAAGAGATCTTGCAGGCAAGAAGGGGCTAGGAAGAAGTACAGCAAGTCATGAAAGGCAAGGACCTACATCCGAAAATACTCTCTCCAGCAAAACTTTCATTTAGAATGGAAGGGCAGATAAGGTCAAGTTCAAGGAGTTCATCATCACCTAGCCTTTATTATATGAAATGTTAAAGGGATTTATATAAGGCATGGAGGGATATGAATAGGAGAGTGGGAGTGGGAGAGAAGAGGAAAAGGTGCAGAGAATAAGTAGCATAAATGGTAGGTAGAAAACAGACAAGGGGAGGTTAAGAATAGTATGGGAAATGTAGAAGCCAAAGAACTTATGTGTATGACCCATGGACAAAAACTAAAGGGCGGGGAATGGGGGGTGTGGGTGAAGGGGAATAAAGGGGAGGAAATGAGACAACTGTAATAGCATAATCAATAAAATATATTTTTAAAAAAAGAATTAAGACCCAATAATTTACTTCGTATTCATTTGTCTTTCCCTCATAGGCACCACCCTATGAGGGAAAAGATGCTATAAAAGATGCTCAATTTCACTCAAAGTCAGAGAAAACAAAACAAATTAAGGTGAATATTGTTTTCTATCTATCAGACTACCGAAGATGAAAAGGTTCAATGAACTGTGTTGGGGAGAACATGGGGGTAGGGGATGCTGCCAGTGGGAGAATAAACCAGTGTAATCTCTACAAAGAAAAGTGGGCCACTAACTGTCAAGTGTGAAATGCAAAACCCTTGACCCGGCAATTTCCTGAATGGGAATGCGTCCTGTAGATCTTAGGCAAGCACAATTTCTCTTTAAAGGACCAGATAGTAAATATTTTAGGCATCCAGGACATATATCACGGTTGCAACTACTCAGCTCTGCTGTGGTAGCATAAAAACAGCCACAGAAAACATGTAAATAAGTGGGAATAGCTGTGTTCCAATAAAACTTTATTTACAAAAACAAGTAGCAGGTTGAATTTGGCCCATAGGCTAAATAGTTCACCAACCCCTGCTAGGCATCCTAGCACATATATACAAAAACTTACACTGTTCACTGTATTCTTCACAGCAATAGCCTAAGAATGGAAACCACCTGATCTACAAAAAGAAAGGACAGGCTAAGTAAAATGTGAATACCCATTCAATGGAATACTTGCAGCCACTAAAAAGGAGGAAGCACCTCTATGTGCACTGATAAGGGTTGACATCCAAAATACATCAAATTTTTTTAATGCAAGGTAGAGAACAGGGGAAAGTAAGTTTCCATTTTTACTAAAAATTTATATAGGTATATGTACGTAGTTGTTTATCTAAGCATAGTACATACCTGAAGGAGGGGAACTAGATGGCTGGCAGACAGGCACATGAGGGAGACTTTTTTCACCCTATGCCCTTTTTTGCCCCCTTGAATTTTATACCATGTGTTTTACTGATGAAAAACAAGTAAACAGCATTTAACTTTTTAATGCATGTGACTTTCTAGAAGTGCATTGGATCAGCAAGCGTAGACAGACAAAGTGTGGTTCCGGACAGCTGACCTAGCTATTTCCAAAGTCCCCTCATATGGCCAGAGACTGCATTGTGTCCATCAGAAGCCATCGTAGTGGGAATCAGGAGACCTGGCTTCAAGGCCAGCCTCTGTTTCCAACTCACCATGCTGCCCTGGGCCACTCATCTCATCTCTCTGATCATCCCTTTCCTCTTCTGAAAAATGGAGTCAAGAGTGCTTTTGAGTTATGTTATATAAAATAATATTACTGTTGCCCTGACCAGGTGGCTCAGTTGCTTGGAAAATTGTCCCATACACCAAAAGGTTGCAGGCCCAGTTCCCAGTCAGGACATGTACCTAGGCTGTAGTCAGATCCCTGGTCGGGGCGTGTTCAAGAAGCAAATGATCGATGTTTCTCTCTCACATCAACGGTTTTTTCTCTCTCTCTCCATTCCTCTCTAAAATCAATAACCATATCCTCAGGTGAGGATTAATAATAATAATAATAGTAATAATAATACTGTTATTGGGGAAATTTGTTACTGTCTCTGAGCCTCTTTCCTCAACTGCAAAATCAAAAAGTTAGACAAAAAGAGCCTTTCAACTTTCGAATGGATGATTTTATTCAAAAGTTTTCAGTTACAAGACTTCAGGCAAAATCATGAACTTGGCAAGCTGCGAGGATCCCTTTTTGTTTATCTCAAGAGAGTGACCTCCAAGTCCAAAAAGAAAATAAGATATATGTTTGCACTTAGAAATCCAGTCCAAACTGGAGGTGGAAAAGGGCTGCCTTCTTCCAAGGACACCACATTTCCTTGGTCCAGTCAACCTACCAGCACTTGTCAGCAAGCAACTTTTTCCTTTCTTTCCCTTTTTTTTTTTTTTTTTTTTTTGAGCTGCCACTGGGTATAGAACAGGCCTTGTTGGGGCGGGGGGTTGGGTAGTAAATGTCACTCACCAAGAGGATACACTAATAGTATCAGATAATAGACCCATGAGGGCTGACAGGACAAAGAAATGCAAGGATCTAGGTCAAGGGGGCCAATGCAGGAGGGCCTCCTGCCCCATCCCGACTTCTGGCCTCTGCTAAGAGCCATCAGTTGTATTGTTTCAGGAACTCCAGGGAGATGACAGGATGGTAACAAGGAAGAGCAGTGCTGCACGATCCACCTATTTCTGAGAATTTCTGCTTATTGTTAAACAAAAGTTTGGAGAAGTTAAACCGACAGGAAATCACACACATGTTGAGTTACAAGGTGGCAAATGTGAAATCCGTTTTCAGGAAAGGCCAACTGGGTGCGAGTGTGCTGAGGTGATAAGGAGCAGAGCTCTCAACACCATCTCAGCCCGCGGAAGACCCTTCCCTTCCCTCCCCTCCCCTCCCCTCCCCT
>PVJI01024794.1:0-21415 GCA_004026765.1 Micronycteris hirsuta
ACAGGCCACAGAACTAGCATCGCATATTGCACATTCAGAAAACTTTGCCTTCTGCAGGACTTCCGGCCAAGGGGGCGGCATAGGTAGACACACTGTGCCTCCTCGCACAACCAAAAGAGGAAAAACAACAATTTTACAAAACACACACAGCCAGATCTGACAGAAAACTGAACTGAGTGGAAGTCCGACAACCAAGGACTTCAAGAAGACACGTTCGCCCAGACCAGTAAGCGGGGCGGAGCTGGGTGGAGAGCACCTGGCAAGACGAGGTTTGTGGAGCGGCACCAGGACCGTGGCGGGCGGGCCGGCGAAACCGGAAATGGGACTGTTCAATCTGAACAGACTGAACAGTCCCATTTCCGATTTCGCCGAGTGCACCTGCCGCATTTTGGTGGACCAGGCAGTCCCTCATTTTCACGCAGATCAACCAGGAGCAAAAGCTGGGGAGCGGAGCAGACCGAGCAGCCCACCAATGCAGGGAAATAAAGCCTCAAACCGCCCATGGAATACACCTGTGGGGGTTGAGGTGGCAGAGGGGGGAACTCCCGGCCTCACAGAAGGGCCCGTGTTGCTTGTGGGTAGCTCGGGAAGTGCGGATAAACGAGCAAGCGCCATTGTTCTCTCAGGCCCCACCCCCACCAACAGTGGCACAACACAACGACGTGGGTTACCCCGCCCTGGTGAAAAATGAGGCTGGGCTGTGGTTTTTATGACAGGAAAGACCTGGCTCTTCTTGCTGATGCATGTAAAGAATTACAGATCAGCAATTCTATCAACGTGCAATCAGGGTTTATTAGTGATTCGTTCCCATGGAAGAAACAGGTCTAGCTACGTGGTGGGGTGGGGGTGAAAGGCACAGGTTCAGGGCAAAGCAGGGTGAGGAATGTAAGGGTGGCTGAAGGCCCGGGGGCCAGCCCAGGGTGGCCAGAGGCAAGGTGACATGAGGCCATGAGGCCAGGGAGCGAAGAGAGGGAGTCCTTTGTTCTGAGCCCTGACAAAGAAGGTACATATTGATTGACAGATAAAGGTGGTTCCAGGTCTCCGGGGGGTGTGACTACCCAAAGGTAGGTATGTGTTGGGGTCTGTTAGCCCGAATCCTTATCTTGCTCCAGACTCAATTTGTTCATCTTGTTTTAAAAAGATACGTGACAGGAGGCAGTGAATTAAAGTTGGGGCAGCTCTCCAAGTGATTTATGGGGTCTCTCTGTAAGCACTCGGGACTCCCTCCTAAAACAGAGAGTGACCAGAGGCAGGCAATTAACCAAAGTTGTTTCATGGGCTCCTTCTCTGGGCGCTGTGGCCCGTCCTCTCCCCGTTTCCAGGCCTTGGGATGAAAGCACAGTTTGCAAGGCGTTCTTTCCCAGACAGTGGAAACCACACACAGAACTGTAAGGGCTCCGCTCCTCCCGCGATGCTGTGGTGTTTCTTGTGATGTTGGCACACCTGGCAATGTCACCGGGCCAGGCTCAGGACTGCTGAGTCAGTGTGTGGGCCGTGTCTCCCTCCTCCTCCCTGCCTCAGTTTACTGTCCCTCCTACCTGAGTGCTTAAAGGCTTGCCACGAGGATGCTAGACACTAGCCTGCAACAGCAGCGCCATCTCAGAGCGCCTCCTGTGCCGGCTCCTCCTCAGTCTCAGCTGGGAGTCTACACGGCTGGGGTCTGACCCTGACCAACCACGGTTATCAGCAGGATGCAGACGACTGAGCGTTTCAGGTCTTTTCTGTCTGTGGGCCCGGACCCTCTGTGGGTTCCCTGCACTGGGACCTGGTAGGGGCGGTCACTGCATCTGACCTTGCTTCTCCCAGCGTTACTAAGGGTGGGGAATCCTGTGATACTGGACACAAGCTTATCACCACTCAATCTGTGTCAATTGCTACCATACATAGTGTCCCCAAGACAAGCAAGGCGTCTCCCGTCCACAGAAAGGCTCAGCTGGTCCAAGTTTCCCCAGCTCAGACTCAGGAGGGGCGATCATCCTCATTCGGCACCACCTGCAAACGCAGACACCCCAGTGTCCTGTGCTGTCCCCCAACAGGCTTTATTGGAGACATTGACTACAGTGGTCTCGGCGGATCCACAGCCCTTCTCCGCTCTCCTGAGCCTCGAGAGTGGCAGATGTGGTCACAGCCAGGGGCAGCTGGATGGATTTGGAGTCCTGCTCCTGGAGAACCACCACACCCCACCCCTGAGAGACACTGCCTGTAATAATGAGGTGGGTGAGAGGTGGTGCAGGGAGACGTGATGGAGCAGAGTCAGCAGCAGCTCAGGGGACACGCAGGGCTGGGACTCAAATCTGTGTCCATGGCACCTGGAGAATGGAGAGAGAGAAATCCCTGGGGGAGACCCAGATGGCATTCCAGCCAGCTCAGGTCAGGCCACTCCGAGAGGGACATTTTAGCCACCTACAGACAGTTGTTTACACAAGTAGGATCTGAAGCGATACAAACTGCCAAACCTGTTGTGGGGGACAGGAAGGAGGAGCAGGGATGTGCTCCTGAGGGGCCATGTACGGGAACCCCTCAGCTGCTCACCTGTGCAGAGAGAAGGGTGCAGAGGGACAGACTCCAGGCCATGGCTGGAGTGTCCCCAGTGTTGGCTTCCTGACCCATGACTGTGTGACATAACTCCCCCACACATCTCTGGCCCTCATTCAAATGTGTTATCGGATGCGTCTTCTCCCGCTGAGTGTCCCCAAACCCTGCATGTCTCCAGCCTCACGGACCTCTAGGCCTGGCCCTCCTCACGGTGGGATGAAGAGAAAGGTCTAGAATACAGATCCTGTCTTAGTGAAGGAGGATCCCCCCTTTTTTGAAATTCTCACCTGACTTTGTCTATTGATTTGAGAGTCAGAGGAAGGGGGTGAGGAGTGAGAGAGAGAGAGAGAGAGAGACATTGATGTGAAGAAGAATCATTTGATTTGTTAGATGATCAAACCTGCAAACTAATATGTGCCCTGATCAGGAATCAGACCTGCAAGCTTTCTGGTGCACAGGATGACGCTCCAACCAAGTGAGACACCCAGCCAGGGCCTGAGGCAGCCTTTTGCTCATCTCCTGGTGTGCACGGAGAGGTCACACAATCATATTTCAGTGTGGAGGGGATTCTGGTGGCTCTGCATCTCTGGAGCCAGAGAAACCCACCTCCCCTGAGCCCCAGGAGGAGAGAACAGATCCCAGAAACAGGTCACAACAGGCACAGGCGGACGGAACTAAACTCATTCTTGGAGCAGTTTCCTGGGAGGTGAGCATGGGGCAGGCTGGACCCCCTGACCCACCAGAAGCCCTCAGCCCACCCACACCTCTGATCCAGGCCTGGACCCTGGACTGGACACGGGGGGGGGGGTCTAACCACCTCCTGCCTCGTCTATCACGCCCCTGGAGGGTTTGGTAGCCCTGAGACCTGATTTAGGCCTGTGTAGACAGGAGCAGGATGAAAAGATATTAACATGGAGAAACAAAATATTTAACTATAGACAATAAGAAAATTTTTATATATCCATGAGTCTAAGGAAAAGTGTAGCCCACTAAAGAAGGGACAACAGATGCCACCCTGAGTTAGACTTGGTCCGAGGCAGATCAGGGGTGACAGCCACAGGCACAAAGAGTACAGTGAGGGTTTTAGTCTCACTTCCCCGTGACTCTGGAGCACCGTGTAAGTATAACTGCTGCCGTGCCATGTAGCACAGTAATAGTCGGCCTCGTCCTCAGGCTGCAGCCCTGAGATGAGCAGGAGCGCTGTGTTGGCTGAGGCATCTTTGGACCCAGAGAAGCGGCTGGGGACCCCAGAACCCTGGTGCTTGCTTGAGTCTGAGTAGTAGTTCAATAGATACCAGGGAGGGCTCCCTGGCTTCTGCTGGTGCCAGTGTATGGTGAAGTCGCCAACACTGAAGCCCCTGCTGAGGGTGCAGGTGAGTCTGGCTGTGGCTCCCGGAGATGCAGAGAGGGAGGGCGGCTGAATCAGCACAGGCTGGGAGAGGGAACCTGCAGACACAGACATTCAGAGGCGCTGGGGCAGGAATATCTTTGAGCTGCATAAGGATGTAAGCCACAGGGGCTGACAGAGGATTGGTGGGTGACCTTGGGCATCTGAAGCCTCGCCGTACCTGTGCAGTGGGAGAGAAGCACGAGCAGGAGAGGGGTCCAGGCCATGGTGCAGGCAGCCTCCTGTGTCCCGGATGAGGTCCAAGGTGGGCCGGGCCCCTTTTATCTTCCCCGTTGGCTAGGAAGAGGAGGAGCTGCTCACACTTATTTGTTTCCCCCTGTGATGGTGAGCCTTCTCCACCCTGAGAACCAGCCACGTCTGAGCCTCACTGATTGGACAGAGGAGCTGACAGGTCAGACTGGGTTTGCCGCCTGGGAGGGTCTGGGATGGAAGCAGCTGCTGGGACATTACACAGACCAGTGAGCAGGAGGCTGTGCCCAGCCCAGTGAGGACACAGCTGCGGGGTCCCCATCAGTAACCACAGGCCCCAAGGCCCCAGCCCTGGGCAGTCTGCGAGTTCACACAGTGGGAGGCACCCACTGCCTGGCCCTGGGGACCCATAGCACCCCTGCCGCTCACTGCTCAGAATTCATCTTGGGTGGAAATGATGTTGGGGACACTAACCTGAGAGACTGGTCACTGTTGGTCCACAGACATGCATGGGTACATTGCTTGCTATAGCACAAGTCCCTAACCATCTTTTCCAGTGATGGGTTTTCTGCAGCCAGTGAGAAGAAAGGAATCCTGGGGGATTTTTTGTCACAGAGGCGCAGGGCTGGGTTCCACCACAGGCACGTGCACAGGAGCTCTGCCGGCCCCTGGGGGAGGCATAGCTGCTGAGACCTCAGCACCAGCTCCAGCCCATGTGTCTCCCTCCAGTGTCCAAGTCAGCATGGCCCCCTGGTTGTGAGCTCACCAGGTAAGAAGACAAAGATCTTATCTGGGAAGATGGTCCGAGGGAGCGGGGCCTGTCCAGGATGAGCTTCCCTGTTGGTCTGAGGCCTGGACCCAGGGACTCCCTAAGTCACATTCCCCTCTGGGCCTCTGCCCACCTCAGGCAGCTTCCTTCTCCCTCCACGTCTTCTCCTGGACGGTTCTCTGCTGCGAGCAGGTGATGTTACCTGAGACGGCTGACCTGGCTTGAAGCGTGTATAGACCCTCTGGTACCAGAAAGAGCCTCCGCAACTCAGGGGATGGAGATGGCGGTGACAGCAGAGCCTCCGTTATCTTGCCCTGAATAATGACGGCAGTGCTCTGCACTCTCTCCCTATCGAAGTTCTCAATTTCACTGTCCCTTCAGTCACCTCCGAGGATCAGCTGGCGGGCGAGTCGCTCACCAATGAGTGGTGTCTTCATAGTGACCTGGCCTCCCCGTGTCTTCTCTTATCAACTTGGCTCAATTCAGAGGCGCTGTTCTCAGAATTATGCCCCCCCCAACAACCCAATGCATGGGATAACTGCAATTTGTACGATTTAATTGAGGCCGATATTCCAATGGTAACAACGTGTGCTCATGTGAAACATCAAACATCATGTGTGTCACTCCTTAGTCAGAAACATCCCGAGCTTCCCTGCTGTCGGTCAGGCCTCATTGGCCCGGTTCTCTCTCACCCCGGCCCCGCCCCCGCACAGGCGCCTCCCCCAGGGTTGCTCTGCTCAAGGCTTCGGTTTTCCTACCACAGCGCATGTTCAGGGAGTGGTAGCAACGAGCAGCTATGAGGCTGCAGCACAACGTTACACGGTGTTCCTTTAAACAGGAAGGCCTTTGTAATTGTTTCTGGGTGAAAATGAAGTTGCTCAGAGCCCAGCCCTGAGAAGTGTCCTGTCTTGGAGAGCAGAGCCCAGACCATTGCTTTTCAGACACCCACAGCGCCCTCTGCTGGGCCCACAACCACAAACCCTCCCCCCCATGACCCTCCTGAGCTCCCTGGGTACCAGAACCATGAACACACGGACCCCCAGGACCTCCCTGGTCAGGGGTCCTGCAGAGGCAGGGATCTGGGAGAAGCCCAGGGCTTTACCCAAGCCTCTCTGATCTGCAGGACTCGCTCCTCAAACTGTCTCCACATCAGATATTGTCGGGGCTTCGTTTTAGCCTTTGTTAGTTTTGGGAAACAGTCTGACAGGCGTTCAAGAATCATTTCATACAATCATCGCAAGAGCCAGCATTTCCACTCTTAGGTAACTACCCAAAAAATTAAAACGTGAGCACACACACACACACGATAATGCACAGAAATGTTCGTGTCAGCAGTGTGCCTAATTACTGGGGAGGTGTGAATAACCCCACGTGCCCATCCACTGGTGAGTGGACAAACACGCTCTGCTGTGTCCACATGACGGAGCACTGCAAGCCAACGAACACAAAGAGGCACAGACTCACTCCACGTCCTGTGTGGAGTCCAAAATCATTACGTGAGAGAATGAAATGAAAGACCTTTTGCACAGGACCACGTGTCATGAAACTTTATTTATGTAAAATGCACAAAACTGGTGCATTTGTAGAGATGCAAGGCAGACCAGTCCTTACTGAGCCCCGGGTGCAGGGAGCATGAGGAATGGCAGTTAATACACCAATGATCTCCTGTCTCTCACGTGACTCAGCTGTTAGACTCTGTCAAATACCCAGATTCAGGAGAAGTGTATGTCCTTGACTTCCACCAGGTGTGAATACAAACACCCCAGTGTCATATGTGTCCCCCCTCAGGGTTCATGGGGGACATTTACATAACTGGGCTCAGCACTTCCTTGGCTTGGCTACCCTCTCCTGGGCCTCGGGAGAAGCCGACGTGAGCGGGGCCAGGGTCAGGGCAATGGACATGGAGTCCTGCTTTGGGGGAGGCGGCCACACCCGAGACTCTCCGTCTGTAATCAGTGAAGTGGGTGAAATGAAAGGAGACGTGATGGAGGAGGGTCGGCACCTGCGCAGATGAGACACAGGGCCACGAACATGACTTGTATGCATGGCACCTGGAGACCAGGGGACTCAGGTCAGTGGAGGAGGCACCGGCAGCCGTCCAGGGCGACCCAGGTCAGGACACCCTGGCAGAGGCTGAGTCACCTGCAGACTATGGCTTCACCCTCAGTAGGATAGGAAGCCAATATGAAGGATGGACCCTGTACTAGGGGACAGAAAAAAACAGGGCAGGTGCTTGGGATGAGCCATTTCCAAGAATCTGTCCACCCATCACCAGTGCAGAGAAGAGGGCAGAGGGGAGGACCCCGAGCCAGGGATAAAGTGTCCTCACTATCGGGCTCCTCGAGCTCCCCCACACATGCTCATCTTCCTTTATTGAGTTTACGGGATTTATCTTAGTCATCTCTAAACGCCAAGTGAACGTCAAGTCCCCATCCTCACGGAAATGTGGGCATGACACACAAATGACCTTAGGATGAGGGAGAACTGTGGCTCTTACACAAGCATGACGCTAGTGTCTAAGTGCACACAGGTAGGTCACACACACAGTCGCATTTCACTGTGCAGACTGTTTGCTCAGAATTCCTAGAGCCACAGAGGCCTGCTTCTTCTGAGCCTCAGGAGGGAGAACAGTCCCCAGAGACAGGCCACAAGGACCCGATTAGGGGAAGTGACCTGACACTTGGAGCTCTTCCCTGGGTGATAGGCTGGAGGCATATTGGACCCAGTGACTGGCCAAAAGGACTCAGGCCACCTACAAACATCAGTCAAGTCTTGGCTGTGCACAGGGGCGACAACCAGCTCCATTCCTGTCCATCATCCCCTTGGAGGGGTAGTGGCCTGAAGGAAAGATCTGTAGCTGTGTGGGCAGGATCAGGGTGAGAAGATATGAATAATTGGTATAATTAACTTTTAATGTAAGAAAATGGGAAACGTCTGCACCTCTAGGAGTCCTAGGAAAGAAAGTGCTGACTTAAGAAGTGACAACTTCCTATGAGGAAGGCTTGGTTCGAGGCAGAACCAGGGTGGCAGCCCCAAGCAGAGAGGGCACAGGGAGGTTTCAGTCTCACTTCCCCGTGACTCTGCAGCACCGTGTAAGTTTTACTGTTGCTGTCCCATGTAGCACAGTAATAGTCGGCCTCGTCCTCAGGCTGCAGCCCCGAGATGAGCAGGAGCCCCGCATTGGCCGAGGTGTCTTTGGACCCAGAGAAGCGGCTGGGGACCCCGGAGCCCTGGTGCTTGTCTGAGTCTGAGTAGAAGCTCAATAGATACCGGGGAGGGCTCCCTGGCTTCTACTGGTACCAGTATATGGCATAGCTGCCAACCCTAAAGCCACTGCTGAGGGTGCAGGTGAGTCTGGCTGTGGCTCCCGGAGATGCAGAGAGGGAGGGCAGCTGAGTCAGCACAGGCTGGGAGAGGGAACCTGCAGACGCAGACACTCATGGTTATTTTGCACAAGATGTAGAAAAATTGTCTTAGAATTCTGAGGCAGGTGGGAGCGATGTTAGTAGCTCCCTGTGCCCCTGAGGCCTGTCCCTACCTGTGCAGGGAGAGAGGAGCACGAGGAGGACAGGAGTCCAGGCCATGGTGCACACAGCCCCTGAGCCCACAGTGGGGCTGGGCTGCCCAGGCCTCCTTTTCTCCCCACCCTCTGCCAGGGGAGGGGCTGTCCATGCAAATGTGTGTCCATCCAGGGGCTGCCCAGCCCCTCCCTGAGCCCTGGTGCTGGAGCTCAGCTCACACCCTGGAATGAGGGGGTAAAGTGTTGCTTTACCCCTCGAGTGAGCCCTGCCAGAGAAGCACTTGCTGGGAGAACACAAGTTCCCATCTCTGGGGACCTTATAAAACCAGAGAGGTCACAGCTGCTAAGTCCTCATCTGTGAGCACAGGGTCCAGCCCCCAGGCCCAGGATCCTGTTAGTGAATGGTCCTTCCTGAGCACCTGGGTAGGCTCAACAGGGCAGCCCCACAGCGCCCCCTGATGGTCACAGGGCACATATGTTTCCCTGACAAAAATCCTCAGAGCCCACCTGGCTTCTGCAGCTCAGCAGGTCACTGACTCTATTCATACACCCAGGGTCTGGTTCCCAGATACTGTCACTCAGACACTCTGCACAGGTTACTGTAGCATCTCACTCCCAGGAATCCACAACTGTGGGAGACGCTAACTTGTACCAAAATGACAAATTACTTTGGGTTCACCCCAGTGATGATATTGCAAAAGTAAATGCACAATGACCTTCATGTCCAATGTCACAGATGAGGGGATCATGCATCTGGTTTGAAGGGTCATAAGGGCTGCTCAGAGAATTTGCCAGGAACACACGCAGGGGCACGTGCAGAGGAGGCCTCTTCAGCAAACATCTCAGTCACGTGATGCACGCACAGTTTTCACAGACGTGATGTGAGGAAGTGACGGGCAGCGGTAGTGGCTCCCGAAGGCCTCACACTTGCCAGCGGGACGTGTAGCTGACCCGTTTCAGACGGTGCCTGTAACCCGAGGTTGCGGTGTCTGTGTGCCTGTGTCACCGGTAGGGTTCTGTCTTAGGTGCCCCCACACCTGTTTCTATCTTAACAAATCCCTACCACCTGTGTTCTCTTCCTGATTGTCTTGTTTCAGCAGCAAGATCAATGAGAGGTTGACGTTTTCTTTTTTAATTTCAACTATTCAGTTTTTCAGTTGTTTAATTTGCATTTGGTTTGTCTTCATGACTTTATTTCCATTCTGAGTTCTTCCTTTTACCCGTTGGAAACAAGCAGGCCTATGACTGCTCACAAATGGACATTGGGGTTGTTCTCACAAAATACCAGTCACAGCATTTCCTCATCGGGGTCAGCTCCGTGTTAGCATTCATAGATGCTCCTTTCCATTCAAGTTTTGGTTCTTGTTTATTTTTTAACATGACAAATGATGTATTTACACTGGACTCAGGACTTTTGGGAGGTTAGATTAGGAGGAGCTTAGCAGAGAGAGTGAGGCTTGGACTATAGTCCTGCCTGGCACCCCACCCACCCACGCTGGGCAGGGGCTCCTCGTCCCCCAGGCTACTCGCTGTACTGCAGGTTTCCCCACGGCTCACTCCTTCCTCTAGAGGTGACCTCCTCAGCACGAGGTCTTCCTCCTGCTGCTCCTTCTGTTTAGATAATTACGTTGTTGGGACCACACAGGTGCCTGAGCCCTCAGAGTGAACATGCCCTCCTCTCAGAGAGTGGACGGGCCGAGGACACGAAGACCCCTGGGCACCCGCTATTTCAGGGTGACCAGTTCCTCTCTCTGTCCTCATACTTTACTTCCCACCAGATCGTCCCAGTGCCATAAACCTCTTCAATTGTCCCCTCATCACCTGGGATGGGGCCTGGGTCCACTGATGACCAGTCACAGGGGACGTCTCCAGGAAGAGACGAGAACCATTTGGAAGTGAGATCTGCTTTCTTGTTGCTCACCCCCCAACAGCATCCACATGAGAGGGTCTCAGCCCTTCCCTCCCAGGACACAGCCAGGTCCCCACAGCCATGGACACGTGACTCCTATGCAATGTAGGGAGCTGACCTGCCCTGTGACTTATTCAGAGGAGACGTCAGGCCGTCACAGGAACACAATATGCACTTGTGGAGTCAGTGACTGAGAGCGGAGTGTGACTGGAGAAAAAGGTAAGTATGTACACACACGTACACACATAACCACAGGATTTATTAGATAAGGCACTAAGACATCATTGTGTTCACATTCTGTACGTGAGTGGAATACGAGGCTGACACATAGCAGGGTCTGGAGAAGGTGTTGAGGACAGTGGACACTGTGGCACTGTGGACAGTGAGGGAAGCTCCCACAGGGCCCCTGGGACGTCAGGGTCATCACACTGAACACTCTCCCTGGAACTTCAGCGCTTCTCTGACAGCCTTCGCGCCGCCGTCCACAGTGCAACGGTCACATTCAGCCGCGTCCTCGGGCTGCAGGCGGTGATGGTCAGAGAGGCCGTGCTGCCGGACCTGGGGCCGGACAACTCAGCCGGGATCCCTGAGGGCCCAGAACTTCCGAGCATCACAGCTTTGGGGCAGCACCAGGGACCTATGGGTACCAGCTTGCAGCAGAGATTCCAACACTGTCGCTGTCTCCAGTGCAGGGGAGGCTGACCTGCTGTCCTTATTTTGTTTTCATTGCAGATGGAGAGTGAGCATGCCACCCCCACTTTCCTGGTTCACTGCGTCACTCACCAAATGCCTGGCCCAGAGCAACTTCCCTTATTTACTTGAATGATCAATATCTTTTTCTTTGCATTCTTTCCTGTTATTAGAACTTTCTGAGCCCCACCCATACATCCACGTCACTCCTACTTATTCTGCCAATTCCAAGGTGAAGACCACTCTATTGACTAGGCCTCTTTGGCCCATCTCCCCACCCACCTCAGGCCCAAACCCACCCGCACAAGCACTTTCCCATGCAGGTGCGTTTTTCCACTCTTTCCACTTTCCCTCACAGCGCAGCTTCAGGGGCTGGGAGGAGCAGATAGAGAGCTGTAATACACAGCTGGAATAGTTTGGGGTTCAGTGATAATTAAAAAGAGATTTATGAGTTCTTCAGATAAAAATTCATTCTCATCGCATCCCAGGAGTATCCAAGTGTATCTCCCAGGGTGAATTCAAACTCCTCTCCCCTTAGGACAGCCCCACAGCGCCCCCTGCAGGGTCTACATCTCAATCCCTCCAGGTTCTATGACCCGCCTGAGGAATGCAAGTACAATGTTCATGATTTTGGATGATTTACTGATCACTCTGGGTCACACTGGGTAGGAGTCTTGGAATTTTGGACCACACAGAGAAGAGAATAGACTGTTCCGTCTTCTCTAGGCTGCACCTTACGTGATCTTTGCAAAACATTCAGTTCGTGAGCAGGTTGAAAAGATAGTAACACAGGATAACAAAATTTTTACCTATAGACAATAAGGAAAAAGCACACATCCATGGGTCCTAGGAAAAGAGTTGCCTACTGAAGAAGGGACAACAGATGTCACCCTGAGTTAGACTTGGTCCCAGGCAGATGAGAGGTGACAGCCCCAGGCAGAAAGAGCACAGCGAGGGTTTCAGTCTCACTTCCCCGTGACTCTGCAGCACCGTGTGAGTTTTACTGCCTCTGTCCCATGCAGCACAGTGATAGTCGGCCTCGTCCTCAGGCTGCAGCCCCGAGATGGTCAGGAGCCCCGCATTGGCCAAGGCATCTTTGGATCCAGAGAAGCGGCTGGGGACCCCGGAACCCTGGTTCTTCTGGAAGGCTGAGTTATACTCCAGGAGATACCGGGGAGGGCTCCCTGGATTCTGCTGGAACCAGTTTATGTAGTAGCCGGCAACACTGAAGCCCCTGCTGAAGGTGCAGGTGAGTCTGGCTGATGCTCCCGGAGACGCAGAGAGGGAGGGCGGCTGAGTCAGCACAGGCTGGGAGAGGGAACCTGCAGAAACACAGACACCCATTATGTCCTGGAGGAACAACTAGACAGAAGGACATTCTCAGCATGTGGGGAGAGGGAGTCCAGGGAGCTGGGGAGTCAGGACATCCTGACCTGTGCAGTGAAGGAGGAGGCAGAGGAGGGAGAGTGGGGTCCAGGCCATGGTGGGGACACCCCAGAGCTCTGCTGAGACTGACACCCAACCTGGTCTCTCTTATCCCCTGAGACACAATAGAAGGGGTTCTATATGCAAATTTGCTCCATCCTCTGGCCAACCAAATCCCTCCCATGGCCCTGGGTGTCCCCCAATGTCCTGGGTCACATCTGGGAGGGTGGACCTGGGCTGGGCCTCACCTGAAGCTCCCCAGGAGCCCAAAGGGGACTTAGATGCTGGGCCTAGTGACCACAGACGCCAGTGGCCGCAGGTCTGGTCTCCCGGCTGAGAGCCCACACAGACCGCTCACCAGAAAACCTCAGAGTCCCCGTTGCCCCAGCCCAGGTCCATCATTCCGTGACCAGGCAGCAGGTGACTGACTGAGAACCTGCCTCCACTCCCACCCTGTCCTCAGCCCACTCCCTGTCCAAGTGCAGAGCCAGGCCCTCCTCAGGGGCTGCCTGCTCCCTCCTTTCAGTGTGTTTTCTGTTTGGGCCCCTTCAGCCAGAACCAGCGAGACTTCACCCCACACAGTAAGGAAGCTCTTCGCAATGGCCCCTCCTGCACAAGCTGAAGGTGACACAGACTCACATCAGCTGAGAACAGGGACAGTTCAGCCACACGGTCACTGCCCAGGCTGCTCAGGAAAGCAGGTTTCTCACCTGCTGCGGGGCCCTCCCTACATCGGCACAGGGAGCACACGCAGCACGTAAGGTGAAGCGTGTGGTGAGTGTCCTTCTGGATTTGCTCGTGTTCTCAGAGTGACGCTGAGTCTCTCACACGTGTACAGCGCTCTGCCTTCGTGGCTTTCTGAATAGAATTCGGGTCTCTTCTTTAATCAAATGACTTGGTTCTCCTTGTCTAGACTGCTCCTTGGTTTCTGAGTACTTTTGTCTTCCCTTCTTATGTTATACCAATCTGGTCAGTTTAATGATTTTTAAACATGTACACAGATATTTTTGGAGAAGGAAGCTTTATGCCCCCAGCAGACCCGCTGAATCAGAATCCACGTTCCTCAAGGCCCCAGGAGCCTCCCGTGCAGAGTGAAGCTGGAGGGGCTCCGGCCTCACACCCACGAAGGCCCTGCTGGGTGTGGAGTGTTTCCCTCCTCGGTCTCTCCTCTCCCCGGGGCTCCGTCCAGCAAACTCACCTCCTATGTCCCCTTGCCAGCCCCTCGCACCCACACAGATGCTCCCCAGGCTTCCTGCTGAGAATGGCAGGCATCGCCCCTGAACTCACAGAACACAGATAGACGACCCGAGTGTGTTGATAATGACAAGGTGGTCTCCACACAACGACACTAGCACACAGTGGGACCGATACAGTAGCCACAATCTGTATCACTTCCTACAATCAAAATAATAGTAGTAATTATTATACTTTTGCATATTTTTTAAGACAGAGGAAATTAAGCTTAAATAGGAGAGTAATTGATAAAAGGTAAAGAAATAAGCACAAATTTGACACTAATGGGGGAGAAATTGAGAATGGAGGTTGTGTAAGGTATGCACCTGGGGAATACGGTGACGTTAATTGTTTGACGCTTTAGTTTCCTGGAGATGCCATAACAATGCACCTCCGCTCGGTGGATCCAATCCACAGAAATGTGCAATGTGTTGGACTCGAGCCCTTAGTTCTAACTCAGCAGTTACTGCTCCTCCTGGACTACACAGTAGCTGGATTCTACTTTCCAGGACATGTTTGACAGGTTCCACACCCGCGGACCCCCAGCAGTGGTATCCTGTGCAGGTGAGGTGGGTGAGGAACAGGCCAGAGGGCGAGGAAAGCACCAGGAGGACAGGAGTCCAGGCCATAGTGGACTCTGTCCAAACCCCTTGGCCTCGGATGGTGCTGGTCTCTGGGTGTCCCTTTATCTCCTCAGCTTCCTTGGTGAAGGGTGTGTTTGGTGTGACATCGTGCAAATATTAGCTCACTACATCATCCCTCTGCACCCTCAGTGCAGTTTGAGCCCTCACTCTCAGGAGGAGTCTGTGAGCTCTGAGTCTGTCCCTTGAGAGGAAGCACCTGCTGTCACCTCTAACTCAGGCCAGTGACCATGAGTCAGGGCCATTGAATTAGAGCCATTTGAGTTTGTTTCAGGCCTTGCAGCTCTGAGTAGACCCACAGCGCCCCCTGGTGACATCCTCTAGAATATTCATGGTGGTGGGAACTACAGTGGGAATAATACAGGCCTTTATTTTCTGTCAATAAGTACAATAAATAAGTAAATAAGTAAGTAAGTAAACAAACAAACAGATAAATACAGTATTACCTAACCTTGATTCCCTGTACATCATTTTCTCTTTTAATTTCAACTACTGTATTTTTCAGTTCTACAATTTCCATTTGTTTTGTTTTCATGATTCTGTTTCAATTCCGAGTCTCTTTTTTCCTAATGTTTGCAGTTTCCAATCAAATGTACATTATGAATGCCGCCTAAATATATCTGTCGCATAATGTTGTCTGCGTCATGTCTCCGTTACTGTCAGTGGCTCCTCTTTTCTCTGAGACTTTGTGAGACACCAGGTGTTTTATTTCTGGGTTCTGGACATTTGGGAAAACACATTAGGATCCTCTGGGTCCCATCTACTCTCTTTCACCCAGTGCCCCTTGTTTAGAGAGGCACCAGGTCAGGGGGCGTGTTTAGTTGCCACTGGCCCCAGCAAAGGTAGAGCCTGACTCCAAGGCCAGCTCTGTGCTGCTGACACTTTCCTGGGCACGAGGAGGCAGAGACTGTCACCAGCGGGTTCCCATCAAGTGGAGTGTGAGACAAGCCCGCTGCCGGCTGAGTGAGTCCCTGGGCGGCAGTGGGGGTGGGCGCTCAGCTCCCCACTGAGCCCTTTCCTGTCACCACACCAGGGAGGGTCCAGGGCAACTCAGTCCCAACTCCCCTCCTCCCACTTCTCACTCAGTGCTGTTAATGCAGGATGGGGTCAAGGTTCATTTCTCACGGGTCCACATGGTCACCATCAGGGGGCGCACGTGTACAATGCAGTGTTGGTCACAGTCAGGGACAGGGTAGTGATGGGTCACCTGGGAGAGCTGGGCAGATGTTTTCCTCCTTCCCCATGTGCTGGGAGACCTTGGTGGCATTAGGTTGTATTGACCCTGTGACAGTGATAATCAGACTCCTGATTGGGCTGGAGCGCAGAGTTGGGCAAGGAGGTCATGGGCACCAACCAGGAGCCAGAGAAGATGCTGAACCCCTGAGGGTCAGTGACCTCTGTCCTGGGTCACAAGGACCAGTAGGTTCGCTGCTCCCTATGCAGGAGAAGGGGTCGTGGATCTGGGCCCATCAAGAACTCCCCAGGGGAAGTGACCCAGGAACACCCTGGGGATGTCCTGCTGCTGCTGCTGCTGGCCCACAGCCTGGCCCACACCCTGGAGTGCTGGAAAGTTCCAATTACATCTGAGAGGGGAGGGGACACAGTCAGTGCCTGTGGGCTCAGGAAACCCACTCACAAGTGTCCTCTTGGTTGTGAGTGATGGCAGCTGTGAGAGGACCTCATCCATGAACCCACTTCTCCCATGTGCCTGAGCAGGCTCAGTGTTTCCCCAGCTGCTGTGGAGCCTCCCTGATCACGTGACCTGGACAATACAGGTTGTGAATGTCCCACTGAAAATGAGCATATCAGTCCCCTTGCCGAGCTCCAAGTGCATTTCACTTTGATAAAACTGTGGTGAAGAGCTTGAACACCTCGAAATAACTCGGGAATGAGAATACTTCATACAAAGTGGGTTCCCGGGACAACCCATCTGCAGCGTTCATATCGCCATGTACATGGACTCATTTCTGTACGTGATGAATTCTACTGGTGTCTGAGACGACAAATGCTGTTTTCAGCAGATCTGTGTCCCAAAAGCAGTTTTCCTGATCTCAGGTCCCACATTTCCCCTTTGAGGAACTACCCAACCCGGCTTCAAGCTGAAGAGCCAGGTGCCCCGCAAGGCTCACAGGTGAGCCTGCCCCTGGAATTCCTCCTGCACCTGCCTCTTCACCCAGCAGCTCACATCTGAGTTCCAGGCTCTGAGACACGGTGCCCTCGGCTCGCCCGGAGCTCAGGGGCCTGGTGGGAATGGACAGTCTCTGCTCTGAGCCCTCCCAGCGCAGATCCCTGCGGTGAGCAACTGTCCCCCTGCTGGGATGGCCCTGGGCTCAGACCAAGGAGAAAGGCAGGAAGGGCTGTTACCTTATTTCAGGGGAGAGAGGGAAGTGCCACAGGCTGTGATTTTATCGCATGTGGATGACGGGCAGCACTTCTGTGACAATGAATAATTTGTTTTTGTTTGTTTTTGTGTTTCTGAGACTTATGGATAATGGAAGAGAATATTGAGAGTCATCGAAGCAGGCCACGATGAAACAAAGGTACTTCCAGGTATAGTTTGCATGTATACAGGTTATTTTATAATGTTGAATTGTCATGAACCAAAACTCTGTTAGGCTGAGGTTTTTGTCCCACTTCCCCATCTGTGTGTGTCACTGTGAGGAGCATCACTGGGCCAGATCATACAGTAATAGTCGGCCTCGTCCTCAGGCTGCAGCCCCGAGATGAGCAGGAGCCCTGCATTGGCCGAGGTGTCTTTGGCTCCAGAGAAGCGGCTGGAGACTCCGGAGCCTTGATGCTTATACGACTCTGTGTGGTAATACAGGAGGTACCGGGGAGGGGTCCCTGGTTTCTGCTGGAACCAGTATGTTCCATAGCTGCCAACACTGATGTCACTGCTGAGGGTGCAGGTGAGTCTGGCTGTGGCTCCCGGAGATGCAGAGAGGGAGGGCGGCTGAGTCAGCACAGGCTGGGAGAGGGAACCTGCAGACACACAGGCATTCATGGTTATTTTGCACAAGATATAGAAAAATTGTCTAAGAGTTCTGAGTTAGGAGGGTGTGATGTTAGTAGCTCCCTGTGCCCCTGAGGCCCGTCCCTACCTGTGCAGTGAGAGAGGAGCACGAGGAGGAGAGGGGTCCAGGCCATGATGCACACAGACCCTTCTCAGGCCACAGAGCTGGAACTGGGCTGCCAGGCCTCTCTTATCCCGTCCCGGCTCACAGAGAAGGACCTGCCCATGCAAATGTGTCACCACCCAGAGCATTTCCCTTGGGGAACCTACAAGGTCTGGGGCCCTTGCCCAGGGGGCCAGCCTGATATGCTGGTTTCCCCCGTGGGTGGGGCTGGGGGAAGCATCTGCTGGAACCACACACAGGCCCACATGCAGGGGACTCAGACACTCCCAGAGAGGACACACATGCCTGGTCCCCCCAGAAAGCAAAGAGCCAGCCCTGCTGCCTCCTGTAAGTGCAGACCAGGCACAATCTCACAGCGCCCCCTGCTGGACACTTGTATCCATTTCAACACCTCATCTTCCCAAGCTTACTTGACTCCCCTGTTTCCAACACAGGAGAGTCACCCCAACAGGGACAACAGAGAGGAACTTTTGGTGTGAGCGTCACTGACTCGGGCCTCCTCCGTGAGCAGTGGTCTAGGGGAAGCACCACTGAATCCTGCCCAGGAGAGCGTGAGGACCACTGTGGTGTGGAGGGCATAGGGCCTGGACTGAGAGCAAAGTGGACCTGTCCCCACGGCAGGCCCCGAGGAGGGAACCTGCTCTGGGTGCTGGGTGTGAATGGGAGCTCACCCAGGGGACAGAGACCTCCACAGAGGAGGACCTAGAAGGAGCAAAATGCTGACCTTGCAGAGCACGGCAGGGAGGAGTCTGCGCACCCCTGGGGCTGATCTGTATGGAACAACTAAACAATTCGGGGTGTGGGGAGGGGGCAGGGCCTGGGAGTCCTTCAGGGACCACTGTGGGGCCTGCCTGCAGCTTTGCCACATGTGCTGGGACAGTTTTACTCCGCTTCCACCTGTCCTTGGAGTTGCATGCATTCAATCATCCTGACACCTTAGGAATTTAGCTCTGGGGGAAGTCCTAGGGCAGAACTTGGGACAGACACCAGGCAAGGACACATTCAGGGGTGGCTGCGGGAGATGATGGCAGAAGGAACAAGCACAGGGTGGGTGGGCTGCTGTCCTGAGTGGGACTCGGAGAAGGGAACAACCTGACCCCATGGTGTGGGTTAAAACTCTGATGTATTAGAGAAATTGTAACGCAGTTCTTATCGTCACCGGTAGTTATGTATTTTCAGTCCCTCATCACTCCACCCCGTCACATCTGTCATTTCCCCAGCTGGTCAGTGGCTCTGGGACAGGACAGCCTTTTATTCAGTGAATCCCTCAGGTACAACCACGCAGATGAGCAAACATCCTAAATCTGCCCCCTGCAGAGTCCCGGGCTGACAGTGCTTGTTATAAGAGCAGCTTTCTGACGCCCTATGAACCTGACCCTGTACTCCGTCATTGTAATCACCTGCTGAGGCAGGTCTGATGTTCTCAGCAAACACACATTCTCAGGAGGAGGAAATCTTCATATGTTCTGAGACACGCAGCCCACCCTGCCTGGGTCTGTGACCCCCAGACTGATGCTGTGCAGGGACTCGTGTGTCTCAGGGATGAACAGTAAACATGTCAACGGCTTCTCTGTGCAAGTGACACTGGAGCTCCTGCTGCTTGTCACTACCAATCCCAGTGAGCACAGACAGAGACTGAGTCTCTACAGGCGCTTTATTCACATGGGCCGCCATCTGAGAAGAGGGCAGGTTCTCTCCCTAAAAGAAAAGTTCTAACATTTCTTTGCTAGCCAATGTTTTTATAACAGGGAATAAACAAGGTGTGGTGAGGGGTTTTGAAATTCCAGGAGAATTAGGTGAAAGAAAATGCAACATTCTCTCCCTGTGACCCGTGGTCTCTGTCTCTCCCTGGAACCAAGGGCCCGGAGGCCTCCACTGTCCCCAGGCAGTGGTCTTCAGCGGTGCCCCAGGAGGTTGGCAGTTCTCCCAGGGGCCAGGATGGGCCTTATCTGTAGTTTCTGAAACAAAAGCTTTAACATATGCATTACTCACTAGGCTTATAACTATTGACCTTAAACTAAAATTTTCCAACTCTTGCGTCCTCTATCACAAGTACTCAAAGGAGGATGGACACACCTTTTTAAGAAGAAGCAGTAATTACACTGTCACATTACAGAGCCCGGCTGTGGGTGGTGGAGAGTGGACGACACCCTGAGAGGTGAGAGTAGGAAACACGTAGGGAGTGAACTGAAGCTGGTCCACAGTGTTAACCATCCTCCCTAGACACAGAGCCCTGGGGAATGAAACTCCAGCAAGAACTCGTCCCTTTTTCCTGAAAACGTGGAGATGGAGTTGAGTCCTGCAGAGCCAGGGGGAGAGCGGAGGGGGTGAGGGAAGCAGCAGCGGTGGACAGGAGGGAAGGACACTGTACAGGGGCCTGGTCAGTGCGCGGCTGCAGGACCTGGGTCCCTTTACCTGTGTCGGCTGCTCCGGGGACAGAGGACATTGTATCTATGACCAGGGTGAGTGTTGACATATCACAGTGGATGCGTCATTAGCAACACAATATTATCACTTTAAGGTGTAAGGTTTGTGAAGACATGACTGTCTTTCTTTTGCCCTTTCTTCGTCCTTGCATGAAGACATACTTATTGCTTTGGAGGGAGATAAGTGAGGGGGAGAGAGAGGGAAGTACCAGTGGGAGAGAGAGACAATGGCCTGTTGCCTCCTGCACCCGCCCTGACCAGGGACTGAACCCACAACCTAGGCATGTGCCTTGACGGGGAAAACAAACCCCGACCCTTTACGAGACGACACCCCAACCGACTGCACCACAGCAGCCAGGGAAAACACTATCTAGTTACAGACGCTGTGTTCATTTGTTACCTTCCTCCTCCCTTGTGGGCGTGGGCAGCGGGGCTCCATCACCTCACTAATGTGAGACCCTGGAATGCCTTGTACTCCTGACTGAGTCACTCATTCCTGTTCAAGAACAGGGCCTATGGAGGAGCGCCCCCTGCAGGCACATCCACAGAAGTTCTCATTAAAAACTCCTCAGAGACAAGGTCTGTGGGCCCAGGGGTTTTTGTCTCACTTCCTCGTCATCTGAGCCACTGTGAGTAACTGTAGCTGCTCCCACTGCTACGATATATAGCACAGTAATAGTCAGCCCCGTCCTCAGGCTGCAGCCCTGAGATGAGCAGGAGCCCTGCATTGGCCGCGGCATCCTTAGATCCAGAGAAGCGACTGGGGACCCCAGAGCCCTGCTTCTTCTCCGAGTCTGATTTATAATACTGGAGAGGGCTCCCTGGCTTCTGCTGATACCAGTATATGTTTTTACCACCAACACTGATGTCACTGCTGAGGGTGCAGGTGAGTCTGGCTGTGGCTCCCAGAGATGCAGAGAGGGAGGGAGGCTGAGTCAGCACAGGCTGGGAGAGGGAACCTGCAGACATAGACATTCATGAGCGATGGGACAGACATCCAAGTAGATTATCAAGATTCTAAGAAAGAAAGGAGTGACATTGGGGGATTCCCAGGTGCCCCAGTTCCATCCCTACCTGTGCAGTGACAGAGGAGCACGAGGAGGAGGGGAGTCCAGGCCATGGTGCACACAGCCCCTGAGCCCACAGTGGGGCTGGGCTGCCCAGGCCTCCTTTTCTCTCCACCCTCTGCCAGGGGAGGGGTCGGCCATGCAAATGTGTGTCCATCCAGGGGCTGCCCAGGGCCTCCCTGAGCCCTGGTGCTGGAGCTCAGCTCACACCCCAGACAGAGGTGGATGGAGGTTGCATTCACATCTTTGGAAAGCCCTGGGGGGACGCATCTGCTGAGACCACACAAAGGTCTCTGCTCAAGGGACTTTACAAGGTCAGAGTGAAAAAGGCTGCTGATCCCCTCAGGGGAGCACAAGACCCTCATTCAGATCCAGATTTCACTGAGTGAATGGTCCCCAGTGAGCAGCTGTAAGGGTAACTCAGGACAGTCCTACAGCGCCACCTTCTGGTGGTAGGGCACACACA
>PVJI01024795.1:0-21423 GCA_004026765.1 Micronycteris hirsuta
CCCCCAGCTGCAGAAACACAGTAGTCCTGCCCTGCCCCCTCTTTTCCCTCCTCTCCCCGGGGAGACCGGCTGGTTCAGATAGCAGCCCCTGAGCCTGTGCCTTGGGCTCTGCTTTTCTGAGACAGTCGCTCAATAAAGACACAGCTGGCACAGTATTCCCATTGTTTGAGCAAGTGACACGCACACCAGTGCAGGTGTGAACACGAAGTCAAAGCTGGAGCACATCTTTACGCCAAAGGTTAGCAGGTGCCGTCTCGGGGTCGTGATTCTAGGCGACAGCCTGGTTTCCTCCTTTCACGTAATTACAGGTGTAGCATCTTTACAAAGAACGTAAGTTACGGGACAAACGTCTAATCCAGCCGAGGGAACTGGAGCCACGGGGCTGGAATGGGGCGGGGGAGGGGTCAGAGGAGTTTCCTCAGCAGTGATGAGTTTGCTGTGACAGACGGGCCCAGGAAGAGGGGCAGGCTGAGGGGGGCAGGCAGGGGCTCCCCGTTTCTCCCACAGCCCCGTCCCTGCCTCCGTGGGAAGGCCCCGTGGAAACAGGTTTTCCCTGAAGGCGGGTGGGTGGCGGGGACCCCCCTTCAGGTAAACTCCTGACTTTGTAACTCCTCTGACTTTTTGAACTTTAAATTTCACCACAAGAAGAGACGTTTATGAGGTTCCCACCAAATCTTTCCGGTTGTAATTTGGTCGCATAGATGTGGTCTGGGGCCAGAGGTTCCTCTGTGGTGGGCTTTCCAGGTAGTGAGGCGGCCGGCGCGCTCTCGCCCTGCCCCCAGCCTGCAGCTCGGGCCCCTGCCGCCCACGAGCCCAGGCCCAGCTGCCCCGTGCTGCGCGCGGGTGACCACGGGGACCTTGCTTAACCAAATCAGTGGGACGTGCTTTACACGCCGTCCAGCTCACCATTTAAGAGAGACAGTTCCCTGGTTTTTGATATATTACTGGCATTCATTTTAAAAAATTGTGCTGAAATGTGTGTCACATAAAATTTGCCATTTGAACCACTTTCAGTGTCCCATTTGCCGGCATTAATGACGGCCATGCTGCTGTGCGCCCACCGCCTCCACCTGCTGTCGGGGCGCTCAGCCCCTGAAACAGAAACCCGGTGGTCGCCAAGCAGTAGCTCACCCCCGTTCGCCCTCCTCCGGTCCCAGCACCCGCTAATCCCCTTCCTGTCTCCCTGGGTCTGCCTAGTCCTGCTATTTCATGCAAGCGAAATCAGACAGTCCTCATCCCTTCTTTGTCTGGCTCATTTCACTGCGTACACTGTCGTCAAGGCTCGTTCAGGGGTGGCACGTACCGGAACCTCGTGCCTTCTGGTGGCTGACCAGTGCATGCGTCTGCCACCTCCAGTGCAGCCATTGCTCTGCTGGCGGGCACTTGCGTGGTCTCCCGCCGGCCATTGTGAGTGTGCCAGGACACACACGGACGTGCGAGTATCCATCGAGTCCCTGCCTTTCAGTTCTGCACCTCAGAGAGAAGCTTCCGGGTCTCGTGGTGATTATATGCTTGGCTTTTGGAGGAGCCTCTGCATTTGACATTTTAGAGTATCTTGTTGTCACTGTCCCTGCCCCGTCTTCAACACAACAGACCTCGGTGTCTGCTCCGGATGTGCAAGGCTGGGGAGAGTGATAATCCTGCATTTGCAACAAAGAAAAACATGGGTAATTATAAAATCATTACTTTTCTTGAATGTCTTCGAGCTGAAGCTACAGGTCAGCCAAGCAGGCTGAACTCCAAGGGAGGACAGGTGCCCCTGGGGCAGATGGACTCGCTCACCTGGAACAAAGCAGGCGAGGGAGGTGCTGGCCACCCCGGAAGCTGCTCTCGAGAACACAGGCACTTTAAAAGAGCGACTCTGTTGATAAGGGAACGCATGCCCCTGGGAGCTGCAGACACAGGCAGGCCACAGGCTTCTCCCCACGGCCCTCCCAGGAGCAGCTCAGGAAGGGCAGGCAACCCCAGGAATCCCCACCTCCGATGCAGGGGTGAGAGCAGCCACACTGCAGGAGGGGCCCGGGCTTTCTCAGGGTGGGGGGGCTTTACCCCATGTTCTGCCCAGAGCAGCAGCCCTTGGGAGGGGGCAGCAAGTACTCCCCTCACCCCAGCACGCGTGAGAACGCTGTGGCTGGGGGAAAGAGGGAGAAAAGGCCCAGCCCTCTATTTCTTGGCAGGGGGTGGGGGAGCCAGGAGAAGGTCCTCCGCCACACGGGAGGGGCAGGATCGCTGGGATGACCCCACGCCTGCGACCGAGGTCCGAGGGGAGTGATAGCAAACCCAGGTCGGGTCTGGACAGGCGGACCCAATTCCTTGCAAGAGAAGGCCTTGAGAAGAAGAGTTGTGTATGTACTTGGACTTGAACCTATTTTCCTCAGTGTCTGTCGTCTTGCAAATTATGAGACCTGCAGAAATGTGGGGGAAAGAGCACCCCGTTGGGAGACAGAGCCGTCAACAGCGTCAGGCTCAGGTTTGACTCAGACGTTAGAACTACGAGAGAGAGAATGTAACCAATTCTGAGCAAGGACATGCCCGTCTGCGGTGAAAACCGGCGGACACCACGCCTAACCGTAGGGAGGACACCAGCAGAGGGTGGACGTGGTCCGAGAGGACCAAACCGAAGGGCTGGACAGGGGCCACACGGCGAGAGACCAGTGACTCTGACGGGCTCAGCTGAGAAGAAGCCCAAACAGACCCCGACAGACCTCCAAGAGCGGCGGGACACTAACCGCCACGCCACTGGACTCGCAGCGAGGGGAGAAGATGCAGCGGCAGAAGAGGTGTTCGAGGCATGGTTAATAGGCGCCCTTCACCCCCGGGGGAGGGAGACTCCCCACCCTTCTTCTCTCGTCCCCTGGGGCTGCATGTGCAGTCTGAGTCTTCCTCCCACTGTGCTGGGCTACTGGACAACTACCTCTCCAGTTCAGTCTCTAGAACATTCCATTCCATAGAGTTGTCCATTTAAGATACTCATAAAGTACCTACTATGGGCTGGATCTGGGAGTCGCTGCCCCAAAAGACCCTATGGCCTAATCAGAGACTGGAAGCCCTGGTGCTCGGGGCTGTGTCGGGGGGAGGGCGGCCCTGGAAATGAGACACCCCGACCCCACTCAGGCCCCGCTGCCCGGCAGCCAGGGTGCACCGGGCACATGGTGCCCAGCTGCTGGGCTGTGGACAGACGTGCCCTGAGGTGGTGACTGTGACTCTGACGTGCTTGGCCTGGGGGATCCCGGGCATTTCTCCCCTCGTTTCCCAGGTGATTAGAAAACCGTACTCGGTGCAGAGGCGCTGCTGTGAAGTGGTGCCTGGCACGTAGTTGGCACTTGGCAAGTCGCCCTGGAATCAGGCGCAGCCCAAGGGCAAAGCTCGGGTCTGCAGTGTCACTGGGGCAGGAAACGGATGGGGTGGGGGCTCTCCTCTGAGGGTCAGACCCTGGCTGGGCTGGGGCTGCTTGGGGCTTATTTCCCAGGAATGTAGGGGCTCAGCCTTTATAACCCCCGCCCCCTGCTCCTTCAGCACCCAGAGGCCATGGAGGCCACGGACGGTTGCCCAAGGCAACACGCCCCTCGGCCAGAGCAGGGGGAAAACCGCCTCCCCTGTCTGAGGCTGGGTTCACCCTTCCCTTTGCCATGACGAACTCCGGGGGCTGTTTTATTTATTTTGTGAGAGCACACACTTTACGTAATGATAGAAGACATTGATTTATCTCCCTTTCAAAAGTCCTTGGATCGGCACATTGGTAACTAACTGGGGCCGGGGGCTGGGTGACAGGCGCACAGGGACTCACCTCGTATTCTCTGCTTTTGGACACTAAGTAGAGCCCTCGAAGGCTTCCCTGAGTTGTCCACATTAACTGTGCCTTTGACGGCGGAGGGACCTCGCAACTGCTTCTTGCCACTGACAGGGCGCGGTGCTGTTGAACGTGGCCAGTCCGTCCGTATCCCGCATCAGCATCGCAAGAGCATGTGGCTGACGGCAGTGCACCGTGACGTAAAAACTCGTTAGAGTCCGTTCTAGGGCCTGTCAAATGTCCGTTCCATTTTTGTTTGCACTCGGTTAGTTCACTGATGGTCCGTGAGGGGGCTGGTCTGGTTTTGGTTGGGCTGACGCTGACGACCCGGGCGGGTGGGTGTGAGCGGCGGAAGCGCTCGCCGAGGGCACAGAGACGCCGCTTTGCGGCCGTGCGCCCACCACCGACTCGAAAGCACAGCCGCTGGCCAGGCAGCGCTGGCCCCCGGGGTCGTGGTCGAAGCGCCAAGTCTTACAAGAGCAGACGTGCCGAGGCTGGAAACCACATCTGAGGCTGAGCGAACAGAGCTACTTTGGGGGCTCCTGGGGGCGCCGGGCAACTTGGGGGGGTGCTCTGTCCATCCGGCCACTCTGTTAGATTTATCGCCCGTCAAGAAGGTACCTGAGGGTAAGTGGAGAAGGAGATCTTGTTATCTTCTTAACTGACATCTGGGAGGGATGCAGCAGGGCTTCCGGGTGCCCCCGGCCAGGGGACGTGGGCGAGGGGTGGGGGCGGCAGGGGGTGAAACCGAGTGTGTCTGCGCGTGTGTGTGCTGTCAGCCGACTGACTGCAGAAGCAAAGGCTCGCTTAAGATGTCTGCAGTTAAAACATTTCAGTTCGGCTGAGAAAGTAGTGAATGAGGCAGCTCTGCTAAGACGTCAGATAGAAACGCCCCAGAGCGGCCCCGCCCGTGAGGAGAGGTGACGGACAGCAGCTGCTGCCTGGCTGAGCCACAGGAAGAGGCTGCTCTCTGAATAACTGCCAGGTTACACACAGAACCCACCACTGTGGGTATTTCTTGCAGTTTCTCAACTGGCCACTTCATACCTGGGGAGACGGAGGACTAGGGCGGAGAGGTAGCCTAACACAGCTGGTGATTTGTCCCTCTGGGGTGCAGACCCAGGCTGACTCAGGGCCCGCGCTCCTAACTGGCTGTGCAGTGAGCCTGGGCAGTGGTGAGTCTGGGCAACAGTGAGGTCTATACAATAGTGAGTCTGGGCAGCAGTGAGTCTGTGCAACAGTGAGTCTGTGCAATAGTGAGTCTGTGCAGCAGTGAGTCTGTGCAGCAGTGAATTTGTGCAATAGTGAGTCTAGGCAACAGTGAGTCTGTGCAACAGTGAGTCTGTGCAATAGTGAGTCTGTGCAGCAGGGAGTCTGTGCAACAGTGAGTCTGTGCAATAGTGAGTCTGCGCAGCAGTGAGTCTGTGCAACAGTGAGTCTGTGCAATAGTGAGTCTGCGCAGCAGTGAGTCTGTGCAACAGTGAGTCTGGGCAACAGTGAGTCTGTGCAACAGTGAGTTTGGGCAACAGTGAGTCTGTGCAGCAGTGAGTCTGTGCAACAGTAAGTCTGGGCAACAGTGAGTCTGTGTAACAGTGAGTCTGGGCAACAGTGAGGTCTATACAATAGTGAGTCTGTGCAGCAGTGAGTCTGTGCAATGGTGAGTCCATGCAGGGCTGGTGTGCACACACCGGTGACATTGGAATGATCTTCCTGAACGGAGGCAGCTGGTCCTCCCGAGTCATCAGCCTGTGTACAGCGGGTGGAGAGCGGCGGGAACCCGGGCCTCCAGCCCCGCGTGTCTGCGTGCCCTGCGGACCGCCCCCAGCCCCGTCCATGGATGTCACTGGGCCGCTACAGTTTCTGTCTCTTAGGTGGGAGGAGGGTTAGACATGAAGACCTGAGCGTCCTCAGAGGCTGGGGGATGCCTCAGAAATTAATTAGCAGAATGTAGTCGTGGGCAACTGTATCCTGATCTACATTTTCTTTGTGGTTTTGTCCAGACCAAGTGTGGGAATCTCTGAGGAAGTGTGGAGAGGACCCTGGGGCCCAGGGCTGGGGGAAACCATCCTCTCCCCACCCCGCCCCCCTTGCACTCCCGACAGGGACAGGGAACTGGCTGGGCTGTTGCTGGGGGGCCTATGCGTGGCCCGACTGTCCACTGTCCAAGCCTTGGGGAGGCAGCCCCGTGGTCTGCTTGTAGGGAGCTCCCTGGACGGTGACTGGATTCCTGGGCCTGGGGACGGCTAAGCCGTGGGCCACTTCCGCCACTGGAGCTTCTGAGACAATGGAGACACCTACTGTTTATTTTGAGAATGACAGCTAACTTCAGTTCTTTGAATTCCTGTTCCCCTCCGGTGTGTGTGTCTCTGGGGTGTGTGTGTGTGTCGGGGTGGGGGGGTGGGGGGGGGAGGGTTATTGAGAGAGTTCTAGAATGTCAGAGCTGGTTGGGTTCTGAGAGATCCTGTTCTAGAGCCACGCTGTCGATGTGGTAGCCATTAGCCTCACGGAGAATTCACAGTTAATTTAGATTGGTTAAAGTGTCAAATCCAGCTCCTTGGTCGCAGCCGCCGCCCTCAGATGCTCACTAGGCATGTGTGGTGCTTGGCTGCCGTGTTGGGACCACAGGTACGGAGCACTGGCATCCTCCCAGAAGGTTCTATCAGGCAGCGCAGTTCTAGACCCGCCTCCTTGTTCGGAAAACGAGGACATGGAAGCTCGGAGAAGGGACTTGCCCAGCCGATCCGGCCTAGAGTGGGGACCGGACCCCAGGTATCGGCACTGCCTGCCCACACCACCGGGACACGTCCTAGTGAGGTGCGCGGCCTGGCGCCGGGCGCTGGGGGACGGCGGGCAGTGCAGCCCCGGGCCTCCCTGGGGACCACAGTCCTTTTCCTTTTGTGCCGACAGTCTCGTTTGCGACATTTCAGGAATCTCACCCAATCAGAAGCGTGCCCTTCTTGTGGGCAATAGTTTTAGTTTTTGTCTGATAGATCATTCTCTGAATTTCCCTGCTCCCATATGTTATCTTTATGAATGTCAGGAAGGAAGACGGTTGAGGGGTCCCTGGCCAAGTCCCTTCTGGTCGTGCAAGAACACACTTGCCGTGCATGGCGTACGCTCCATGTCTAAGTGAGGACTTACGTGGGACGTGAAACGTGTGCACGCAAGGGGTGATTTTTAACTTTCTTGGTGCTATTGGCAGTAACTGTTTCACCGCGGCTTCACTGAAAATCTTTAAGTCAGAAGAAATTTACAGCCAGGGCTGAGGGAGGAGGTCCTGACCAGGGACGACAGGCAGCTTCTGAGGAGGTGAGTTCGGTGGGAAAACGCGATTTTCCGTAAAGCTGTGGGGCTAGATGGTGGCTAGGGGGAGCTGGTGGGCCACCATCCCATCAACCAACCCGAAGATGCTCTCGCAGAACCGAAACCCACCCCGGGGGAGGCCATGACCCATTCAAGGAGAAGCTGACCTTGGTGTGGTTTATTCAGTTGTTACAAGACAAGTGGTAGTTTGAGTGTCTGTAGCGTCTCACGGAGGCTCGGAGGCGAGGCATATAATTAATTAACTAATTAATAATCCTTACCTGAGGACATGCTCATTGATTTTACACACACGCACACAGAATCATCTATGTGAGAGAGACACATCAATGGGTTGCCTCCCATACGCGCCCTGACTGGGAATCGAACCCTGGTCCTAGGCATGAGCACCTTTTGGTGTACAGGATGATGCTCCAACCAACAAAGCCACATGACCAGGGCAGGCTGTATAATTTATAAATTCCCCGCAAGCCTCCCAATAGTATAAATATTCCTAAGAAGCTCAGAGCCCCGGGCAGGCGTAGCGGGGGGTGAATTTTCCCGCAGGGCCGTTCATTCTGGGCAGCAGTCCCTGCTTCAGACCGGCCTGTCTGCACTGGAGGTGCTGAGCCTGCCCAGGCTTCAGAAGAACGGGAGGGCCGAGGTCACCGCGTGAGCCGCGGAGCCCACTGTGCGCCTGCTGCTGGGCGCTGGGGACACACTCCGGACAGAAGCCCTCGCGAGCAGGGCTGCCGCAGCCTTGACTTTGGTTGCCCCGGCACGCCCCGCGGGTTCCGGCCGGTCCATGTGTGAGCTCTGGGAGCAGCGTTTCACGTCACAGAGTCCCGATGAGCAGAGCGGCACTGACCCTCCAGCATATCTCCTCACCTCCAGTCTCCCCTCTGACCCTCCGCCCCCCTGTCGCGTGGTTTTGGGGACAGGCGGAACGGTGAAGATGGTGCCGGCCGTGTTTTACTGTAGTGGACGCACGCGGGAGCCTGGGCCAGGCCTTCGGTTTACCCTGTGACGGGCTCCGGGGACCAGAGGAGTCCCAATTCTACAAGTCACTCACATTAAGTAAAACAAACAGCAAATTATGATAGAAACCTGCGAATCCTCTCAGACTTTAGTGGAAAACCCTTCCAGACTGTGCTGGAGCTGCTTTGTGTGTGTGTGTGTGTTACCTCCTTGGAGAATGTGCCCCTTTGAACAACCTGTCCCTTTACTGGTTCGCCTTTCAGCCCAGACTTACCCGTAAATAAAACCTGGCTCCGTGGTGGGCCGGTTCCTTCGGGCTCGCACCCGGGCACGCCGGCCAGAGGATGTGTTTGCAGGAATTCCGTAAGCACAGTCGCTGTTAAGAAGTACATTAGACAAACTTACGATGAAAGAATGTAAAAACAAAGGCACTTCATTCTCAAAATTACTTCTTAAATGTTCTGCTCCATTCCACTAGTACCTGTGGCTGGGGTCAGCCCTGTCTGTGTCTGCGGCAGGTGTGCCCAGTGCAAGTGCGCGGCACACTGGCTGCTTGAGATCGATTGCAGTGAAGTACTTAACATGACGGAAATGGACAAACGCTATCCATGAGGCCCCTCCTGCCCCCCAGGACATGCTAACCACGGACCCCCACACACCGCTAATGCCTGGGCTCTGAAAGGTGTCTCCCATTCGGTGGGGTCTGGGGTCACCTCCAAGACTGAGGCAGCCCCTCAGCGTCCAGTGGGAACCCCTCCTCCGCGGGCCAACCAGCCCACAGAGACGCACAGGAAGCCGTGTATCGCGGCCTGGGGCTGAGGCTGGCGGTTCAAGGACACGTTCTCTCTGCGTTGGAGCTGTGGCAGGGATGGAAAGGCTGCCGCCCATGGCCAGGTTCAGGCTGGGCGGAGTGTCATAGCCGGCAGAACTCTTGGGGATCCACTTGCCAAACACCAGCATTTCTGGACAGCGCGCCATTCATTTTCTGTGTTTCCTCCAGAGTCACGGGTGGCCAGGGCAGCCAGCGCGCACTGCCTAGCGGAGCTCCTCAGTTTGGAAGGACACGTGCGAGCACATCCAGGGAGCGCGTGGCGTAGCTCTGCTCCGATTGGTTGGCTCTGCGTCCCGGACCTAGAGCTGCCCCGTGCGCCCTCCCCGTGCAGTGGCATTGCGATGTCCAGCGGCGTCTGTGGTTCCCTCCGTCGCTGCTCGAGAGTCGGACTCCGTCCGCCTGGACCCGCACATTTCCCGCAATTCCTCCCACGCCTTTGCAAGCACAGTGTAGATTTTGAGGTCAGTCCAAGTTGGCGCAAGCACCAGCTCTGTTCTTTACTGGCTGTTACTACTGTTGTCACCCCTGAGCCCCAGTTCACCTACCTGTACCCCAGGCATGAACCCAATAACCTGTAGGCCTCACCTGTTCCAGGAGGTGTAGGTAAAGGGGATGACGTGAAGTCTGCCGCTGTGCGAACGCCCCCTGTCGGTGAGGGCGGGACCTGCACTTGCTCTGTCAGGGGTTTCACCCCGCCCCCACCTTGTTTTAGGGGATTGCCCAGCCGCTGTCCCCTCATCTGGCTGCTGCACCTGTGCCTGGCCGTCTCCTGGTGCAGTCACCTCTCTGCCCAGCCACAGGCCACTGTGCCTGGAGTTCTGGGTGGCCTCCCCGCTGTTCCCCACCAACTTCTATGGTTTCTTCTTCTTTTATCTTTCTGGCTTAAGTGTGGACATAGCCTTTCCCTCATTCCCCCTGGGACCGCTGACACAGATGTGAGTTTTAGTAAGATTTTATGGATGACCGAGAGTTAGAAAAGTGAGTTCTTACGTGAAGAGCGAATACCAACAGGCTCCCAGGGGTGGGGGCTGCGCTGAGGCCACAGGCCCAGGGCCTTCTGCCCTGGTCTCCGCTCCCATCCCGGCTGCTGCCCTGGGACGGGGGGCTGTGCTCCCCCCACACCCAGGAGCTCCATCCAGGGATTTCCACTCCTCAGTCAGGTTCTCAGCAACCTCCCCAGGGAGGGGGGGGGGTTCTCTGCTGTTCCATGGCCTTTCCCTTACTTTAAAATTCATCGCTAAAATAGTAACATCAACAAGAGCAACAGCCTGCACCTCTGCAGAATTCACTACGAGTCGGGTTCCGTCCCACGCGTTGTGGGTGTGTGGCTCATTCAGTCTTTAGGACCATCGGCCAGGCAGCGTCCGCCGTCGTCCTGGTTGAACAGACGGTGAAGCCGAGGCACAGAGAGGACTAGTGACCGACCGCAGGTCAGACACCGGCCGAGGCCATGTCTAGAGGCTGGACGGCACACGAGTGCGCGTGTCTGTATGTGGGTGCACGCACACCCATCTGTGCTTGGATGCGTGTGTGTGACTGAGTGTGTATTCACATGGATGTGCATGTGTGTATCACATCACTCCACAGATGGGCGGGGGTCCACTCTCCAGGGGAAGTTCGCACCTGAGGGAGTCTGGTGGGGGGCCCCCCTCCGAGGTGCTAAGGGAGTGCTTCGAAGGCCCTTGTCTAGGGGGTACCGGGTGCTGGGTGGGCCGCTGGGGGGGGGGGTGACAGGGACGCATTTTCAGTGATGAAATGAGTCTTGCCAAGATGTATGGGGCAGCTCAGCCCCGCGGGAGTGGGGTCTGAGAACCAGGCCCTGACGCCTTTAGGGCAGAACTCTGGGACCGGAACTGCTCGCCCTGCCCCATCCCGTTAACGGCAGGAGTTTATCCGGATGTGCCGTCGAAAATGACTGGAGGTACCTATGAAGGAAACAACATGTGATGCGCTAGTTGGAGAGAGCGGGACTTTCTGAGGCCTCGCGAACACAGCGCAAGGATCTTCGTGCCTGTTCGGTGAGAGCAACTTGCGCCGGCGGCAGAGTTGGTCTTGGGGGTACGCTCCGTGTGGCACCGGCTGGCGGGAGGGCGTGGGGAGGGAGACCTGCCGCTGCCACTCCGCACCTGGGGGTGGGGGGGCAGGGGGGGGCTGCCGCCGAGGACAAGGTGGCCGGGGTCCATCCGCAGCGTTTTGCCGTCTGCATTCCAGACCTCGTCCTCCTGCTTCTCACCGCCCGCCCAGGCCCTGGCCCTCCCCAGGGTGGCCGGCGGTGGGAGGCCCTCTCCTCTCAGGGCAGCCCTCCCCCCGCCCACAGGGGGCGGTCTTCCCTCGGGGCCCCGGAGGGCACTGGTCGTCACAGGTCGGGTTCCTGCATCAGCTCATCCCACCGAGGCTGGGCGATCCCTTCCTGAACAAACCACATGCAGAGCCGCCGGCCGCGGTCCCTGCAGGCCGCTGGGCCCTTCTGCGAACGAGGGGTCACGCCTTGACTCCCGGCTTCCTGTGAGCCACTCGCATGAGAACATTCTCTCTCCCAAACAAAACACGGTTTCAGACACTCAGCTCTGTCTTAGAGAAGATGTTGCTGTGGCGCCCAGGCCGTCAGCTGGCTGCACACAGACTGTGTCCTGACCACTGTTTGCTTAGTTTGGTCCACGCAGTGTGGAGCGACACATTGTTTCACAGTATATAAATCAGTGTTCATCATTTTACAACAGAGAAACCACATACGAAGTCTGGATGTCTGACTTCAAGAAAAATCCGAGTGCCTGGAAGCAGTGGGTCTGCCGCTGCATTACTCAGCACTCGGTCGGCTGGTAGCAGCTGCCGCCTCTAGGGGGAGCTGTTGCCCTGGAGTTGGCCACAGTCACCTCCACTCCCTGTTGTCCCCCAGCAAGGAAATCAAGTACTAATTCCTATTGATTGTGCCGCTGCCGCTGCTGCTATTTCCCCTCGAGCAGAACTAGAAGGGGCATGTGTGTGTCCTGTGTCACGCTTCTATTGTAGTTAGAACCACAGGAAATCCAGGAAGGTCACCTGTTCTCACAGTGTCCAGGTTTCAGTCGGAAACTACTCGCTGCACCAGAAACAAGGATGCTCTCAAGCCCAGTGAGGAAGACAAAGGTGCCGATACTGGGGTAACAGAGGGATCAGAATTATCGGACGGCAGATTTAAAATAACCCAGTTGTCACAAAATGCTTCAACGAACAATTTAAAATATGCTGGAAACAAATGAATGAATAGAAAATCACAAGGAAAGAAAGAGAAGCTACAGAGAAGAACGAAATGGACATTTTAGGACTGAAAAATACAACCAGCAAAATAAAAATCTCCACGGGTGGGCTGACCACCAGAACGGAGGGGACAGAGGAGGGATCTGTGACCTGAGATACAGGACAAGAGCAACGGCCCCAGGCGAGCGGCAGAGAGAAAACAGACGGGAGAGAGAGAGACAAGCATGCCGTTTTACAACCGGAAGCTGGGAGCTGCGGCAGAGGGCCCCACATTCGTGTCCGGGACCCCTGGCATCAGGAGGATACAGGTGGCCCAAGAAGTGTGCGCCAAGGGGTCATGTCTGAATACTGCCCGCATTTGGCAAAAACGTGTGTATCTAAAGCCGAGTAAATTCCAAACAGATTGAATCCAAAGAAATCCACAGCAAGACACGTCATAGTCAAATTTTCAAAACCAAAGACAAATCAAAAGTCTTGAAAATGAGAGAGAGAGAGAGGAACACACCTTGCCTTCAGGGGAAAAGCAGCGCAAATGACAGGTGACTTTGCAGCTGCCACCGGCCGGCAGGAAGCAGTGTGACATTTTTCAGGTGCTGGAAGAGAAGAGCCAGAACCCTCTGTCTGGGGAAAATACGTTTTGGGGATGAAGGGAAGCGAAGAGCGGTTCCTGTCCGCTGACCTGCCCCGGAAGAACTGCTAACAGAGAAGCTCTCTGGGCAGAAAAGAAGGGAGAAAAGGAGGCCCCTTGGGACATCCGAGAGGAAGGAAGAGCACAGTCAGCAGCAGTGAGGATAAACGTAATGTCCTCTCTTCTCCTGAGTCTTCCAAGTAATGAACTTGGACACTCAACCGCCAACATTTCACGTCTGTTGCCTTAGGCCGGCGGCGTAGCCGGACGCTCTGGGGAAACGTTCTGTAGGTTCTGTTTTGTTTTCCTCCCTCAGAGCACAGGCAGAAAACTCGACCTAATAGGAGAGAAATCGGTGGTCCTGCTTCAGGGTCCAAGCGTCGTCAACCAGTCCACAGTAGGGGACAAGTCCTGCAGGACAGTCCCCAACAGCAGCGTCGATGGGCAGCAGAGGGCCCCGTCCTGTCCTGGTCTGGCTGGGCCCCTGGGGCCGTCAGCTGGACACGCCGCTCCCCACGAAGCCCTTTGGCTCCAGCCCCCTTCCTGCACCTGTGGGCCCCCACTTCAGACAAGCTCAGCCGGGCTCTGCAGTGCAAGTGTTCCTTCCAGCCCTGTTGGTGGTGGTGGTGCTTTACTTTCCTGCTGGTTGGCTCCATCACTGCCACTCGTGGGGCAGCAGTGACCACATCGACTTCATGGGCAGCTCTCAGGGGTCGGAGTTGCTGGCAGACACAGCAGAGCCCTCCCTGGTGCAGCGGCTGGGGTGGGGGACCTGGCATTGACAAGCTGTTGACTGAGACGTGGGTGGACTAAGCATGCGCTCCGGACCCCCAGGGGAGGAGACCCCTTACGCACAGCTGCAGGGGCGCTGCCCTGGCCTCCCAGGGCCTGGGTCCTGCTACTTTCCTCTCTCACATCTTCTCACTTCCCCCCATCTCATGCTCCTCCCTTGGGGGCTCTTTACTCTTCCCTCCTCTTTTTTTTTTTTAAAGATTTTATTTATTTATTGTTAGAGAGAGGGGAAGGGAAGGAGAAAGAGGAGAGAAACATCAACGTGTGGTTGCCTCTTGCACGCCCCCTACTGGGGACCTGGCCCGCAACCCTGACTGGGAATGGAACTGGCGACCCTTTGGTTCGCAGGCTGGCACTTGATCCACTGAGCCACACCAGCCAGGGCCGCTCTCGCCTCCTCTGACAGGCCTCGGGGCCTTGGCTCATGCCAGTCATTTGGCCTATGATGACTTGCCCTCCTATCCATCTGGAAACCCCCTGCCCCCGGCTCGGTCTTTCCTCTAGTTCAGAATTCTTCCCTGAAGCTGCTCCGGCCTCGGCTGCGCCCCATCCCCGTGGGCGGCTCCCTCGGCAGCCTCCCCGGCACCTGGTACAGGTCTGCGCCGTCTGCACCATCTGGTACCGGTTCCTCTGCGCCGCTGTGAGAGTGCGGCCTTGTTTGTCCTGGGTGCACCCAGGCCTGTGTGAAGCGCCCAACAAGTTCCCACTGAATTAACAGATCAGTGGACGAGGACACACTCAGTGTCGTCGTGATCAAACGCTGCCCAGCTCACGGGTGTGAGAAAAGAGGGAACGATAAGTGCCATGCCCGGGTTCTGCTTCCGGGGAGATGGCGCAGGTGCACGTCCCCCCACTTCTTTTCTGGGTGCCCCACAACAAGCACGCGTGGGAAGACCGTATGGCGAGGAGTAGGCACACTGGTCAGGGCCTGGGCACCAGAGGGACTCGGTGGTGACTTCTTCAGGCTGTTCTTCCTTTCGCGCCCCAGGCCTGCAGCGGAGGAAGCTGCACACCGGAAACCCCAACAGGCACAGACAAAAAGCCCCCCAAAATCTGCTTTCTCTGGTCCCAGGGCCGGGAGGAGGGCCCACGTGGTGCCGGAGGAAGCTGAGTCAGGAGCTGGGGCTCCGTCCCCGCTGTGGTGGGGCCCGTGGCGCCCACGTGATGTCAGTGGAGGGTGAATGGGGGGCTGGGGACCCTCCCAGCAGGACATGTATCCGTGGGGGCCCCTTCTCCCCTCAGGCATCCGTGGGGACTAAGTGGGAGACCTGGGCTTCCCACGTCCTCCTGGCAGGAGGGCGGCGCTGTCCCTTGTCCCGTTGTGCTATCCGGAAACTTTGGTTTGCGCCGGAGAGAGGAGTTTCCTCGGAAGACCTGGATTCACTTGTTTGTCCAGCCAAGTTAGTGGACTGTCCAACATGTGCCAGGCTCAGTGCAGGGTGCTGAGGGGGAGTCAGGAACCCAACCGACCTCGGCATGGTCTCCACCCATGAAGAACTCCCACTGCAGCGGGGAACACAGACTTCAGAGGAACCGGCCCCCTCACCCCCGCCCCGCCCGGCGCGATACACTAGGCAGTGCAGTGACTAGGACAGTGAGCACACAGTAAGAGAGCGGCCGCATCACTGACCCCTCGGTGATGCTCACCGCGCCCACCTGGGGCCGGAGGCTCCTTTCGCACACTGGCCCCCACCCCTTTCTACTCCTCGGTCAGAAACCGGCCCGGACTGGAAACCCATAATTCTACAAATCACTCAGTGTGTCTTTTCAAAAAAGACACCCTCATACTGTATCAGCTGGAAGCGTTTAGATTCCCAGGACAGGAACCAATGAATGAGCCTCGGAGTATATAAAACATTCACTGAGGGGCAGCATCTGCACTCACCTCAGCAATATTTCCCGGTTTTCATTCCTGTAGTAACAGGTGTATTTTCCCATTGTGCCCGTGGTGATGGAGATCTTCCTGATCAAACGTTTGCTGAGCTCCTACGGTGTGTCGGAGGCTGTGCCAGGCCCCAGGGACAGAGAGGAGAGGCAGGGAGGACGCCTCCCCCCATGTCCGTGCGTGAACCCGGCCGGCAACCAAACCCACAGCCCAGGAGAAAGGGGCTGTCTCCTTGCGGCAGTGTTACTGGGAACTGGAAAAGACTGGAAATACTCCAAGCGCCATCGGCAGAGGCCTGGCTGAATAAAGTCCCGGGTCGCCGTGCCGTGGTGTCCCGTGCAGGCGCAAACAGAAGGAGGGCCAGCGTGGCACATCGCCACGGGGCTGCCTCCGGAATGGAGTGTCGGGGGAGGCAAGGAGGATGAGAGCAGGTAACGCACACTGTTACATAGGAGAAGTAGGAGGGTAAGTTAGAAACAGTTAACATTTTAAAAATAGGAAGGAGACATTACAAACACATTTTAATAAAAACATAGTTACCTGTTGGGAAGGGAGGGGCAACACTGTGACCACGGCTGCACTTCTCAGAATATTTCCTGTTACAGATTTGAGTTCAAAACCACATACATGTTTTACATAACTGTAAAACAAAATTCAATTTAAAAAAGTAATCTCTCAAAGTTGGAAGCAATAAAAAACAAATAAACCCAACTGTGTATCAAGTTGGTTGCATAACCATGCAACTAAAACATTTTTTAAGTGGCTCTAAAACAAAGACATTTGTCTCTAAATTCCTAGTGGGATTTACCCAAGAGGAAGAAGTCCCCGAGCAGTAAAAAGCCCTTAAACTGCTTTTCGTAACCATGTTTTTGGTGGCAGTGTTGATGTTGCCATTATGAGGCTGTCATGTGTGTGTTTTGTGCAAAAGAAAATGAGTAATTACGCTTTTTGTCATTGAAAGCTGGGATCTCCACGTGAGAGAAGGAGGGATGAGAGCAAGAGGGAGATGAAGTAAATATCCCGAGGATGGAAGTAGGAAGGACCGGGGTAAACGGCTTGTGCGTTTCACCAAACAAACGTAGAACCAACCGAGAGACCACAGGGAGGGACAAAGGGACGCTTCCCCTCGCTGTGTCCACAGGAAAGGCCTCGGAACAATGACTAACCCCACGGCAGGGACGAGCGAGGGGATCTAGGCCGTGACCAGAGCGGCTAACATCATCCCGAGAGAGACAGCTGCTGCCTTCCTGACAGAGAGACAACCCCCACGGAACCTCCGTCCGTCGTCCCGCTGGATGTCACCACCTCGCGGGAAACAGACCGAAGAGAGGAACCTGGTACATGCCATGTTGAAGATGCAACCCAAATCCTCTCCGGGAAACTCTGCGGGGGAAATGGCCCAGTTTCTTCCACAGCGAAATCACAACAACTGCAAATTGTGGCAGAAAAAGCGGTTAAAGAGCTTCGACTGAGACGTACCAATCGGTTCCCACATGCGAGCCGTGTTTGAACACTGATTTGGAGAAGTCCCTTGTTCAAAAACTAGACAATTGGAGAAACTTGAGTAGTGACCAGAGATTGTCCGATGTTAAACAATGAATGTTCATTTAATAATACACGCATTAAAAAGACTTTTAAAAACCACAACAATGGTAATGCTTTAAAAAAGAGCCCTGGTCTTACAGAGACCCGTACTGAAATATTTGTAGGTGACACGCCAGGACAGTGAGGATTCTCCCGGAGGTGGGGGCGGAGACCGAGGGGCGGAGGAAACAGGGTCAGCCCTGGATCGGGATGAAGCTGTGTGATGCGTGCGTGCAGACTCGGTCTAGCGTTCTCCCTAATTTCGTGTGATTTGAACATTTTCACAGTAAGAGGTTAATTACGAAAAGAGGCAGTCGATTTAATAGAAAGCTACCTCTCCGAGCGCCTGTGCTTGGCTGGGCCTTGTGTAGGGCCTGTTCCCGTTTCCTTAGATACCAGCAAATGTTGTTATAAAAAGAAAGGTGACTCGGCTGAGGTACTTTTTCCGAAGCTCCCATCATGGAAGACAAACCGGGGCTGCCAAGCCTCCCAGTGAACCTGAGCCTGGGGCGCGGTGCTCGCGTGGGTGCTGACTTGCCCTTTGGGGTTCCGCTTCTTCCATTCGGTGCCGCCACGGATCCCTGACCGCCCTCCGTGGCTGCGGCCCGGAGATGACGCGGCGGGAACTCCGCAGCGGGCCTGCGTCAGAGGAACGAAAACCACGAGGAACAAAATAGTGCCTCCGTGTAGCAGTCTCTCGGAGAGACATTTCTGAATCCAAGGTCCAGGGTTTCAGGGCCGTTAGGGACCTTACAGCTTGTCTGGTCCAGGTCGCTTGGGGCAGATGAAGAAACGCAAGCCCAGAACGACACAGTGCCTCGGCCGCAGCGGCGCAGCCCGTGGAAGAGCTGCCCCGAGCCCACGTTTCAGCTGCCCCTCCCCGCGTGGGGGGCGCGGGGCCTCGGCTCCTTTCTCCCCTCGAGGACTGAACTCCCTGGAAGCCAGGCCACTCGTTCCCCGGAGCTACGTGCTCCCACGAAGTGGGTTTTCAGTCCTTTCAGGACGAGGGGAAGGGCTCGCCAGGTGTGTGTTGGTGGGGGCAGGGGACTTGAAAGGGTCGGCCAAGCTGGCCGGAGGACGCCGGCGGGGAGTAGCGGCTCAGGCTGGGGCGTGCGCGCAGCTGCGAGTCGGAGCAGGAGGTTGTCCCGCGGTCCCAGGAAGGGGTTCACGGGACAGGCAGCCTCTGGAATCAGACTGTGTGCGTTTGACTTCCTGTTCTGCTACCGACCCGCTGTGTGGCCTTGGCCAAGTTACCGATCTCGGTACCTCGTCGTTAAGTAAGGACGGCTCCTACGCCGTGGTGTCACGGTGAAGACCGAAGGGCCAGTGCAAGTGAAACTCTCCGACCAGCGCCGGCCGCCTGCAGCCCCTGCTGGCTGTGACAAGAGGGGGCTGGAGGCCTGTAGCCCACTGTGGGCATGACCAGTGGACTTCCCTATGGACTCTAGGTAGCCTTGTAATTCCAAATGCAGCGGTACCTTGGGACTCATCGTTAATTTGTTCCGGAACTCGTGACGAGGGCCAAAACTGACGAGTACTGAACGATGAAGCCTTTTCTCTTGCAGAGCGGCATCGTGATTCACGCAAGTCCTAGCAGGTGCGACAAGCCCCGAGCAAGCGGCCATGGAGCTGATGGTATAGTGCATTCTGCAGCACAAATTCTAGTGAGATTTCTGTGAGCATGCTACTTCTAGCTGAAATACTTTTTGAAATATGTTTTCCTAATTAAGCCTCAGACAGTTAATCTGGGGTCTAACACTTTCACCTGGTCAGGTATGCAGGTGAGAACAGTCAGAAAGCAAACGGGGGGGGGGGGCCTGGTGCCAATACCGGTCAGTTCAGGGAGCCCAGCCCACAGCCTGCGCAGTGAGCGTGGGCAGGTTGCGCCTCGAGGCAGGCAGGGAGGCGGCCCACTTCTGTCTTAATGTTCTTTCATTGAGTTGCTTTTCTTTTCTTTTTAACGATTAAGAGACCACACGCAGGGAAGGCAAGTTTTGGGGTGAGGATATCCTAGAGTTCCCATGACAAGGTGGGGTTCACAGGTTCTGTTCCCTGGTCCCCAGAGCTTCTGAAAGAGCAGAAGAATGTCACTCCTGATTCCCGGACTGAGCCGAACCATCTCTGGCTGAGGGAAACGAGACATTTCCTTCTGAGAAGGGTTGGCGCTCACACCTGCCGTGGAGGGCGGTCGTGGAGAGGGCCGAGCCCTTCCGAGGAGCGACCGTGTTCACCTGTGTGGATACGGCTGCGGCTCTCTTTTATCAGGTCAGAGACGGTTAGGACAGCCTGGTGATCTAGATCTTTCTCTACTGGGGGACATTGTTGACCAACTACAAGTGAGTCAGCCTTAGCGTGGAGCGGCCCAGAGGGGCTGAGCGGGTGGTCCTGCAGGGGTTCCGATGGACCCACCCTCGGGTGGGCATAACAATTTTTGGGTTGCAGTAGCGTTGTTTTGCACACGCTTCCGCTATGACTGTTTGACCCACGGCGCCCGTATAACAGGGTCTGGGCGTTTGCCTGTCTGTCTTTGCTCATTAGACCTTGAGTTCCTGTAGGGCAGAAATGGTGTCTTTTCTTCTTGGTATCTCCAGTGGCCAGCACAGTACCTGGTGCTCAGTAAGTGTTTGTTGATTGACTGGGTGAGGGAATGAATGAATGAACAAATGAATGAGGGAATATCTCTGAATGCTCAGCAATGAGGACGCAGGAGCCTGTCCAGATGGGTTGTAACGCAGCCACTGTGCACGGTCGGCGGCTCGGGTGGGCCTGCCTTGCTTCCCGACACCATTGCTCATATTCAGGGCGTTATTACATCCCACTGTCTTCCAATGGAGTTGCGTTTGTAGTTGGGATGGAAAAGCTGCTATATTATTTCAAATGATTGTGAAATGATAAAACAAATAATAACCTCAAATGCCAGAAAACATTATTTTCATGGAACTTTACAAAAAACAGTTCTACAAGATCCACTTACAAAATATACACAAACGGAGAAAGCCGTGTCCCAGGCTACGCAGTGCCTCGGATCATTTTTACAATAGGAGCCGGAATGCTTGCCGCTCAGCAGAGTGTGGTTAAGATAAAAATATCTTCTCAAGCAAGCCAGGCCATTTCTCCATGTTAAACCGCAGTATGGCACAGCGAGGGGGAAATGATTTATTGATTACAACATTTAATAGTTCCTTTTCAGAATCAATTCTTGTTTATATAGGGTAAGGTGGCAAGCTAAAGCCACTGGGGATTTTGGAGGATTTGGGCAGAAGGACAGGAAGACACATACTTGTCCTTGTTTGGAACATATGTCAGGGACAGAGATTTTATCAGTAGGTTTCTGATTTTAGCTGTTAGGATTGGGTGGGGATGAGTAAAACAGAACACTCCAAATTACAGTAGATCAAATGTAGAGGTGTTTGTTTTCTTTCACATAAAGGAGTCCTCAGTAGAGCACAGCAGAGAGACTCCTTTTTTCTGCTTCACTTTCACTAACACCTGTTGTTATTGAGGCGTCTATTCCCATTTGCCTCATGGTTCCAGTATTGCTGCTGGAGTTCTAGCCATCACATCTGTAATCCCCACAGTGGAAAGGAGGATAGGGAGAGGCCCCTGCTTCTTGCTGAATCAGTTCTCTTTAAAAGAACTTCCTGGAAGCTCCCAGCTGTTGATGCTCACTTATGTCTCCTTGACCACTGTGAACAGGGAGGGAGTCCGGAAAGCACCATCTGTTAGCTATGTGCATTCGTGGCTCCAAATACAGTTGAGCTTTGTTAGTCGGGAAGAGAGGTGATAGCTGTTGAGTAGCAGACTGTACCCTCTGATACTGAGTGGACAGATAGAACCCAGTTAAAAAGTTGCAATCCTTCTTCAAGTTATTGGATAGTCAGAGTCTTAATGGGCATATGTCTCTGAAGATGCTCCAAATATGAGCACATTTCGTGCCTGTTGCCCAAGCAGGCTCTCCAGGAGTCCCCTCTAGGGGAGAGGCAGGCTGCCAACCTGTTGAAGTCTCATGGGGTCGTTAATATTCACTGTGTTGGTAAATTGGCCAAGGCACAGGGTTTGCCCTTCATTAATTCAGGGATAGAAATTTGATTTTTTTCCAGCACAACATAAGTGAATCTGAGTCTCCAAGAGAAATTCAAATGACCCCAGCTTAGATGTATAAAAGTAACAGCTGCAGAAAAGCTAAATGTGCATTCATTTGCAACAAGAAATCATGTTTACAGGGAGCAAAATGCTCACAGAAGTTTGTTCGGGGAGCGTGGGATTAGAAAAGGGTCAGGTGAGTGGCTGGGTGCTTAATGGGCTGAGGCCAAGGTAAGGATGGGCTGGCTGAGGGGCTTGCCTCCCCGCTTCCCGCTGTCTTAGCCCATTGCCTGTGATGCCCCCTTTCTTGCCTC
>PVJI01024796.1:0-21424 GCA_004026765.1 Micronycteris hirsuta
GCGTGGGCGTGAAGAAGCCGCTTTCCATGGAAGCAAAGAAAAGGCGTTTCAATGGCTCAGAAGAATGGCTAGAGATTCCCACCAGGTCAGGCCGGGAAGGGCATTCCCTGCAGTTATTCAAGAGCAAGAACATCCCCTCAAAGTCCACTGGAGAAGATCTTTGAGCTTCCTCATTGGAAGGGGTACGGGGGGCAGAATAATGGAGGGCCCCTTCCCCACACCAAAGGTGCCCCGGTGCTGACCCCAGACCTGGCGTGTTACCTACCAGGTACCTACCTGGCGTGTTCACCAGTGTGGTGAAAGGGACCATGTGGGGGTGACTAGGAGAAGCACCTAGAGCTCAGGAGGTGATGCTGGATGATCCAGGTGAGTTCCCTGTCATCTCGGGGCCCTTCTGGCAGCAAGGCGGGAGGCTGAGGGTCAGGGACACACTCGGTGATAGCAGCAGCGGTCAGAACAACGTCCCCAGGAGCCAGATGATGCGGGCAGCTGCCGGGAGCTGGACCAAGCTGGACGCCCGCTCTCTCCCCTGCCACCTTCCGCTCAGCACCTTGATTGTACCCCTTTTGCGCCACGTCAGATGACAGCTCCCAGGGCTGTCAGACAATAAACGCGTGTTGACTGAAGCCACGACATTTGTGAATAATGACGGGAAACAAGTTCGGCGGGCCGGCCTTTCAGACGGGCATGCTTTCTCTCCTGTCAGGGCCTTTCTGCCCGTGCCTGTGGCTGGCTCCGCACCCTAGAACCATCACGGTAGCTGCACGCCGTGAAACGCCGTGTGTCCTGACTCCTATGGACATACGTGAAGTCCCATGGCACCTCGGCGCTGCCAATGTTGCCCAGCAGCCCAACCCTTGGAATCCAATCCACGCTTCATCATTTACTTCCCGTTGCTATGGCGACCGGATACGTGCATTTCATCTTTCCTCGGGGCAAAATCGCCCGCTCCCACATTTCAAGAAAGGCGCGGCCCTCAGCATCTCCATTCTGGGAATACAGATGTGCACATTCCTTTTTCTCTCTTTTTTCCCAGAAGTGTGTATTTTGGAAACGCATTGCAGTGAGACTTCACAACCTTGGGACAGAAACGGCCTGAGGTGCATGCCCTTGGCCTTGATGCTGTTCATCGGTGCCGTGCTAACCTTTTGCTTCCTGTGGTGCCGCAGACACTCGGGAATTGTTTTCACAGACATACAAGAGACAGGAGCGCACGGAAGAGCACTTCCGCAGTGTCTGTGGTAAAAACTGAATCGGTTACATGATCATAAATAATGTCGACATTTTCTGAGCTGGATAAAAAGGCCTCAGTCAAACGTACAACCTTCAAGGATTTACCAGGATATGTGGAGCAAACATAGCATTTTTGTTTTTTTTTAAAGGCTTGTCCACACTTCCGTTCTTCGGTTGACTGTGGAAAACATCACAGATTCTTTACATTTCTGTGAAACGACAGAAATCCAGCTGCACTCCAAATTTAATATAAAGTTGTCAGGATTTTTCCCCTTAACATGCACCCGGAGCAAACTGATGTCACCCCTATCAAGTTAATTAAAAAAGAGATGGGTTTCCAATCCAGTGATGGAGTGGCTTTGGGTACCAGGGTTCTCAACATCATCTTTTCTTTCCTGTGCTTCCGCCTCTCACCCGGAATCTTCATACCGATGCTTGCTACTCTCTCCATCTTCCGAGAGTCGGCCCTGGATGAATGAGCAGGTGTCCTGGAGGCAGCAAGCAGCTGGCTTCTGAGATTCTTCCATCTGTGCCATACCCACTGGGTGAGGGGCTTTAGTGAGCAGCATGCAACTGCAAGTCATGCAGCTGACAAGGACACCTAGAACCCGGACCAGTTCGAGCTAAGCCTTCGTGATGTCTCACGAAGAACTGTTCTCCGACTTGAGTTTCTCAGACCCCTGGAAGCCTACGTATTAACTCACGCAGGCTGCAACTCTGATTCTGAAAAATGCCCCACGTGAGAATAAATTCCTGCCTCTTAGGTCAGCGACACCTGTGGTCTTCAGCCGGTGGTGCCTCCACCTCAGGGGGACCCTTGGCAATGTCTGGGGATATTTTCAGTGGTCACCCCTGGGGGCGCAGGACTAACTGACACAGTCACCCAGTTGGGAGAAGCCAGAGATCACACAAAGAGCCCACCACGCCTGGGATGAAAACCCCCAAAACTGGTCAGAAATGTCAGTGTCCAGCCCGTGTGGATACACTCTGAGAAACCTTGCAGCTTCCTTTTTCCTTAATAAGCCGTTCCCCCCAGCACTGCTTTTAAAACAAATAAGTAAACGCCCCTTCGCTATTCTGCAACTGTCCTGTGGACATAAATATTCACCCCTGTGGGACGTGGCATTGAATTGAGTTCCTGTTTACAAGGCCTGCCTCTTAACTTCTTTTCGAGTCTTTGTTTATTGTTTCCCTGTGGGTGTTTCGCTGTTACAAATTTGTGTCTTCTTTGTTATGTCTCTGGGCTGCTCCGGGACTGTTCCAGGAGGTGCTCTGTGCAGTGAATAATAACGGCCACGTTTCTGGTGCTAGGATCTCTAGCCATTTCAGAAGCACCAGGAAAGGAGCCCCAGAGAAGCCACTGACAAAGGAGTCCGCTGGCATCTTTGCATTCTGACTATAAAGAAGCACAGACCCCTTGCCTGGGTTGTGAAGGGCTCATGGATTATTTGTGTCTGCATAAGTATGCCTGTAGTGCTTGACTGCACTTCACCCTTGGCTACCTCCAATTTGTCTTCATTTTACAGTTTATTCTGTTAATTAGAAAAAGGTTAGGAGATTAATAAGTAGTCATGGCTGATGCATTCTGTGGACCGCCCAGTCAGCAGCGTGAGGGGTTCCGCCGGCCAAACGGATGCACACGAGCTGTTCAGAGGCATCGGCGGCGGGGGTTGGGGGGGGGGTACGTCAGATGAAGTACACAGAGAGAGTACTCGGCGTAATGGTCATTTGATGATTTCCAAGATCATGCAGACATTCCCAGTGCCTTTCTGCTCCGCATGCGCCATGCATCGGCTGTCTGGGAGGGGCGAGATATTATTAATGGAGGAGCTGCAGAACCTGAGAGTGCATTCCAGCTGAGGATGGAGAGCAGGGGCAACAATAGTATGGAGAGTGCATTCCAGCTGAGGATGGGGAGCAGTGGCAACAATAGTATCAAGAGTGCATTCCAGCTGAGAATGGGGAGCAATGCAACAATAGTATCGAGAGTGCATTCCAGCTGAGGATGGGGAGCAGTGGCAACAATAGTATGGAGAGTGCATTCCAGCTGAGGATGGGGGAGTGCTAGTCGCAACAATAGTATCGATGTGCATAACCAAACTTTCTACCTGTCCTGGGTTTGACCATGGCCAAAAAATTTCCCCACAGACACACACACACATACACACACTCAGATTTTCACAGCCAGGGCATGCGTGCATTTTTAATTTCAGCAACAAAAAAAGGGACAGAGGGATTCCATGATGGGAGCGCCACCCCAATAGACAGGAACCCAAATCACCTCCCAAAGACCCTCATCTCCAAATGCCGGCACGTTGGATGCTACGGCTGCAACATAGGCATTTGGGGGAGAGAGGGTGTTGTTTATGGCAACGCCTCTGCCTATCGGTGCACAGGGAACCAACAACAGAGCTCTAACACACATGCTAGGAAATAATCATGCCCAGTCAGGGGTATTCTGCGCTATTTTACAGGACTCTGATGTGCCCTTCTGGGTATCGGCGTTCCTGTCCTCTCCGATCATGGCATATTATATATCTGCGCAAATCACCATTGTGTGCTCGTTCATATAATGCAAGAACCATGTTTACAGAGGTGCGCAGCGATTTTGGAAATAGTATTTTAACATTGTGACGCTTGAAGAAAAATGTAGAAAAGTTTCCACTTAATAGATAATAACACCGCCTTCAGGGGATGTTCCCTTTCTCTGATTCTTTCAAAGTTTATAGATCAGGGTAAGACTGAGCAATCAGGAATTGCTAGGTCTTTCCTGCCTCATCACTGATGAGCAGTCGGTTTAGGAAAAGCAAAGAAATAGCTATAAGAGAAGGAAGGAATTCAGCTGTCGTAACATAAGGGTGAGGTCAGCTGGAATGATTGCGGAAAAAAAAACTGCTTAGCTGTTGGTGCTAACGCTAGGGAAGACAGATTGTACTGGGGAAAAAAAAGACAAAAAAACGCAGAGAAATATAAAGCAGAGGAATCTGTTGTGAAGGCATGCCGGTAGAGGAGAGATATGTACTATTTCTGGGTTTGATGGGGGGCATTTTGAATAGAGCCCTACCTTCATGGCCACTGCCCCCGGCCACGTGACTTGGGGAAATTCTCAGAACTTTCATCGGTGTTTATACAACAGGAGATGGAACCTGCAAAGTGTCTTTGAGAAGTAAAAACAACACCCGCAAACGCAACTAGGCGGTAAACCAGGATAAAGTCACAGTGACGCGTGTTCTGAGTTTGCACTGTGTTTTCCCAGCGGCGAGGACGGACGGCTGCCTACTTGCCACGTGAGGGGCTGGGCCTCCTGAGTGATCACTATTGAAGCAGGAAAGGGGCCATGCAATTCCAGCTCTTGGGGCTTGCAGACATTTCTGTTATTTTCTCTGCAAAGGCGTGAAGAAAACTAATTTTTCTCCCATACGTAAGGCGTGTCTGTAAGTTCCAAAGTAGAACGACTTCATCCAAATGATGTTGCGGCTCCCATCGGTGCATTGCCCATAATAAGTCCCGAAAAATACGGTCCGTTGTCCAGGATGTCGGTGCAATAACTAATGAAGAAAAATGTAGAAAAGTTTTCTCCATCGCAGTCTTGATGGAGACCTATAAATCCTTTTCTGATGTCCTAATATTTCTACTTTGATTTCCAGAAGTTTGAAGATCTGTTGAAGTAAGGGAGACGTAGGAAGTTGCTATAAATGTACTGGATTTGGCAGGCTAGATTTTTAGAGTTGACAAACTTAGTGGCTTCAAAGAACACTCATTTATTACCGCATAATTTCTGTGCGCCAAGAGACTGGGCGTGGCTTCGCAGAGCCCTGAAGCTCAGCTGCAGTCTCATCTGAAGGACAGACGGAGGAAGGGTCTCCTTTCGAGCTCCTTCAGCGGTTATTCGCTTTCTCCAGAGTGGTGGAACTGGGAGCAGCAGCTGTTTTGCTCCCTATTAGCTGGAGGCCTCCCTCTGTCCCCTGCCCTGAACAGCCAACGAGGAGTTGGCTGTCTCCAACAGGGTGCCTTGTGCCATCTGTGCCGGTGAGAAAGTTGGTCCTTTGGAACCTAGTTCTGGAAGGAACGTCCATTTCTTTTGCAATGTCATTTGATGGAAGTGAGTCACTATTCTCTCTCTCTCTCAAATCAGTCAATAAAAATAAAATTTAGGAGTCGCTAGGTCCCAGCCCACACCCCAGGGCAGGGGGTCACACTGGGACTTGAATAGCAGGAGGCAGGGATTCGTGGGTGGGGGCATCTAGAAGCATCCCTTCCACAGATGTCTGCTCTCACTCCGCAAATCCCAAAGTGGGCAAAATGAAGACCAGCGAGCTACACAAATTGCCCGAGCTTCGCCACGGTTAAGCAAGATGGGACACATTGGAACTCATCCCCTTAGCAACTGCTTAGCATGCACCTAGAGCCACCTGTCCTTTGATCTGTGTGTTTCCAACTGACGTGACATGATGCTAACGGCCAAGCAGGGTTCACCCTTGAACTTGCCTCCTCTGGCTTCCAAGGTCACGGTCACAACGGATAGAAGAAATTGTGTGGGCTACCCACACTCCTGTCCTAGGGTGTCTTTCCCTTTGCAGTTGGTGAATAAACCGTACCTGCATTCGTGACCTTCAAAACACATTGGCAGCCACAGGATGAGAATTCCTTTTAAAATAGGCTTCTGTGTCCATTTTACAAACAGCCCACTGTCACTTCCCGGAGTGATAACCTTGAGATCGGAGCCGCCGATCTGCCTGCCTGCTCCGCTGCGTGATTTTCGGTGAGTCGGAGATTACAATGTGCCTAGCTTTTATTTATTTTTTTCCCAACACTTGAAAACTCCTTTCCGATCCCGTTAAAGTCAAATACTTACACTGCCTGTGTTGTCAGGATGTGCCTTGCTTGTTTTTCTTTTAGAGTGAAGCAGGTCCCCAGCTTTAAAGAGGATTGTTTTGGGGAGAATAAATCCTCAAGTGTCACGTAGACGGAGCTTTGAGGTAACCGTGTCCACCGATCTCCCATAGTGTTGATTTTAAAATCTATCTCTTTTTTTAGGTAAGAATTCCATGACAAGGAGAATGTAGCTGCATTTTGTGGAAAATGACCCAGCTAAGCTTTGCGTTAACTGCTTATTGATGTTTTTCTCACTCAATGCAATAGTGGAGAGTTCCCAGCACAAGGCAGCATTGATTCATTGGATACCTTTATACAACTTCACTTCCCATCCCATTTTCTTGAAGAGGTGTGTGGAAAAAGACTTTGTACATTTTTACATCAATGAACAAGTTTTGCTATTTTCCCCCCACTGGACGCCTGACTTATCCCCGTCCTCCACTCTTTTAGCACATTCTGCAAAATAGACATTCTTGGGTCTGTCACTGGTGCCTGCTAAGTACCATGCCTGGTAGTTTGAAATTACACAAAATAAAGAAAAGCTGCAATCGGTGGACCCGAAGCCAAATTAGCTCTGCTCTTTCCGCCAAAGAGCTCGTGGCCTAGAGAGAGAGTCTGATAAGGAAATTGGCAAATAAAATAGGACTTGAGAACTCCTAGGGAACAGGAGCTTGTCGCTGTGCGTTTAGGTCGCCGTGAGCTGGACAGAGAATGGTGAACATCTCCTCCTGGCAAAACCGGCAACATTGCATTATGCGGGGGTGTCAAATGTTGACAGAGTTAGCGTCGTTTCTTTCCATAGAATTGGCAAAAACAGCGCATGACTAATTCACGAGTAGGGAGCGATCGGGACATGCCAGACCCTCTGCACTTAGTTAAGGATAATGAATGTGACCTTGAATATGCTGGGAGGTCTTGACGGAGACAGGACCTCGGGATGACCCCGTAGACAATGAACGTGGAAGGGGCACCCAGGGGTGTTGGAAATGACCGCTAGGGCAGGATGCTGAAGATGCCGTTCATCTGAAGGCATCCTCAGGGGTCTGCAAACCTGAGCTGGTTGGGGGGTGGGCAGGAGCCCAGGGGGAGGGCAGACCGAGGGGAGTCTGAGGGGAGAAGACCTTGCTCTAGACCTCGGAGGTCCTCGGTCACTCCATGGTCAAAGGAAGCGTGAGCTGGCAATAAGGGGAGGAAGGCTCGCCCACCCTCCAGCCCTTGAAGACTAACGGGGCCAAGCTGAAATGCACTTCCCGTTTCCCTGAAACCTGCGAAGCATTGTTGGCCCCTTCGATACAGTTGCCTCGATAAGCAAATAATCACACTCCGTTAGGACTGAAACCAGGGGAGAACATTTATGGGAACAGTGTTACTAGAGAAGACACATCAACACCACTGCTCCAACTCTTGTTTAACAATGGCCTGGGTGTGATACAGCAATGAACGTGACCTCTCACCCTTTCCAAGCAACGGCATCCTTCCTGACCAGCTGTATCTTTGGCTTCCACATCGTTTTAATTGAAGGAGGCCAACGAAGTTACTGAGTTCATATTGACATGCAAATATATGCAAGAAAAGCAGCCAATAAGGGACAGTTGCAGAGTGACGCTGCTTTGTTACATCGGCCTTGGCAGTCCTGGGATAGAGACACTTAGGCAGGAAGCTTTATCAGAGGTTTATGCACGGCTGGAGGTGTTTGTTTACATTTTCTTCAGTTTTTTATTTTTTCCTTTGCATCTCTGTTGGCAGAGATCGGCCCATAAGTACTCTTTCCCGTGCCGTCTTGTCAGGTATGGGAATGAAGTGGATATGAGCATCACAAAATGATTTACTGACTGTTCTCTGCCTTGCACGAGATTTTGAATAAAATTCGAATTCCTTGTTCCTTGAATGCTTTCTAATGCTCCCGATGAAGCCATGTGGGCCCAGCGTACTCTCTCTGGAAGTACTTGGCTGGGAACTCGACTTTCTTAAGGCATATGTGACGGCAGCGTTCTATTTATTCTCAGTTTTTAAGTTACATCTTTCTAGGGATTTATTGCTTTATCGGTTTTCCTATTATCTCTTCAATGCTGTGAGATCTTACGGTATTTCCTTTTTCTTCCTAATATGGGTGATTTCTACCTTACCTCTGTCCTTGTCGATGATTAGAATCAGTTGTTTGCTCATTTTGCTGGACCTTTTAAATAACCGGTTTTCCTTTTTTTTTTTTTTTGCCAAATTGGGGTATTCCCTATTTGGTTTTTTGTTTAGTTACATTATACTCTGCTCTCCGGATTTTCTTCCTCTGCCTTCTTGTTCATTATTTACTGAGTTTTACCTTCTTGAGATGGTAAGGAGTTTATGAATTTTCAGTCTTTCTTTGCTGATAGACATTATTTCTCCCAACACGGCTCTATGTGCTGCTAAAAGATTTGGTCCATGTTTGGAAAGCCAGGTGGGACGGAGTGTGCCTACCTTGAAGGATGGGCAAGCATTGGGATCAGCTTCCCCGTCGAATATGCTGTTCCGGGCTGATTTAGACCTGCTGGGGTCGGTCATAGGGACAGACCCTGAAGCAGAAATAAGACATGATAGAAGCCCTGCCTATGAAACATGAAATCATCTTTATTGAGAGCTAAACCCAATATATCTAATTATTTGTTGCATATTCTATTGTGAAAATGTCATCTTTTGCCTGCCTACTGTGGCTGTGTCTCAAGAGTGTGAAGAATGCACGCCTCGTCCTTCCCCCACCAAGCAGCATGGTCCCGGCTCACTCTGTAACCAGCATGGCCTCACAGTGTCCTGTTCTTTTGGAATCACGATGTGTTTTGGTTTGGGAGAGCCTCTCATGGAAGCAGTGAGGGACAGACTTTGTAGTCATGAGCACCTTCCTGCTTTACTGGGACCGTGACTGCATTCTCTTCCTGCCTCCGTTTCCTGTATTTTAGCTCCATTTTATTTTTATTTTATGTATTTATTTATTTTTAGACAGAAGGGAAGGGAGGGAGAAAGAGAGAGAGAGAAACATCCATGTGTGGTTGCCTCTCACGTGGCCCCCACTGGGGACCTGGCCTGCAACCCAGGCATGTGCCCTGACTGGGAATCGAACCGGCGACCCTTTGGTCCACAGCCAGTGCTCAATCCACTGAGCTACGCCAGCCAGGGCTAGCTCCATTTTATTTAGGGGGAAAAATGGCCTGTCTTCTCTCTTGTAAGTTCCGAGTAAAGATCGTATCTCTGTCTCTTTTCCTGGAGAAGAGCGTGGCAAACATAATAACGTGGGGGGTGCTAAGTGGCAAGACAAATGTCCTAGATTTGGTCACACTTCCACTCCCTCCTGTCACCTCTAGGGGCGTGTCCCTCGATGTTCCGGACGTAAAGTGGGACATGCGTGGCACCGTGCATGCCACGCTCAGTGCCACCAACTCCACGTTATCCTTCGTTCTTTGAATTTCCTTTAGGTTCCTGAGTTCTTGCTTCTTCAGTATCCTATTTAGAATCTCTCCTTTCAACCTTCCTTTCATGCCACCTTAATTTCTAAATGCCTCTTCCCTTGGACACTATTCTGCTCTTAAAGTCCTACGATCATGTTTGTCTTTATTTTCCAACTTAGAAATTATTCTCAGATTTTTTTTTTAACCTGTCTCTTTCATTTTCCACACGGACCTCGGCAATTGCCCACAAGAAAACTGTCAGTCAGAATTAGTCGTCTGTTTGTATTTTGGGGGTGCTGTTGTACTCTGGGCTCCTAAAGGGGGACCCTCTGGTGGCCAGCTCGCTGCAAGTTGGTTTGTCTTCAAGAGCCAGAGCCGGATGCGTGGGTGCGAGGTTGCCCCACACGGCCTCACGCTGAGAAGGCCGTGGGTTTGGATTCTCCTTCTGTTCCTGTCTTGAAAGTCTTAACCTTTCGGACGGGGCGCCCGGCGTTTTCATTTCCGCGGGACTTCATTGCTGCTTTGGGGTGTCCTCCCTCCGTGTGCCGATCTGCCACACCCGTCACCCGAAGTCCCAACCGTGTAAGCCAGGCTGAGGGGCAGGTGGGCACGTGACTTTGCACTCTCTCTTCCCTTTTAACACAAGTCCCCACACCTTGCTCTTTCCTTGTTTGCTGTGCCCATAAACAGCGATTCTTTCCCCGTATCACCGACCATCTCCATGGTACAATTCTAGATGCCTCAGTAAGCCGCAACTAATCTACAATATAAATAAGAAAGGGTATTTTAAAAATAGATTATGCTGTGCTGTCCTTATCCATATTTAATGATTTCTGATATACGACCTTTAATGTCCCGTACATTGGAATGTGGCTTTTGTAGCTAATCTGGGAGAATTTGTGTCATGGCCTCATTACTTTATGTTTTGACGCTTTTGTGAGTAGAATTCATTCCCTCTCTCTCCTCACTCCCCATTTTGAGGAAACACAGGGCTCCCCCATTGCACCCCACGTGGCAGGCAGACCCCACAATCGTCCCGACTCACCCTTGTCTTCGTTCCTCAGCCCGGCCAGCCACCACAGTCGATGGATTCACCATCCAAGGCACCTGAAACCCTCCCTTTCTCTCTCGCCATGGCTCCCGTCCCAGCTGAAGTGAGCTCATTAGAACAGACGTTCTCTCTCGACTCCCTGTAGCTACCATGAGCTTCGCCGCGCATCTGTTTAGCGTCCTGTGAGGGCCGTCCCTCGTTTCCTCTGACACAAAGCTCCAAAGTCTTTATCAGGCGCCGCGGCCCCCTGGGTGCCTCCCACCGGCCGCCGACTGCTGCACAATCTCTGTGCACTTACCAACCTCTGTCCGCTCCTGCTTGCTGCTCCTTCCTGGAAAAGATGTTTTCTTGCCTTTTTTTCCTCCACGCCTTCCTCTTCATCCTCCAAGACTCAGCGAGCCCTTTGGGGAGCCACCTCTGTGGAACTCTGTCCTGCGCCAATGACCTTGTTCTCGTGAGTTCCGGTACCTTCTTGGGTGCACTATTCCATCTACACTTGGCCTTCTACGGCAGCTGTGTTTATGGGACTTCAGTATGTACAGGGCCATGGGATGTGGTCACGCGAACAAACCAACCAAAACCCTCCTGCTCAACTTCGAATGTTAGCTGCGGAGTACAGGGACGGTGCAGGCCCCCTGGCTAAGAAAAGGGCGTGGGGGAGTGAACCCGTGTTGATGGGGATGGTCTTGTGAATGCTCTAGAAGGTCTGTGTAGCCTAATGCTATAGCACCCAGAATTCATTGCTCTGTTCTTGCTACCTAAACACCAAGAAAACAGTCTTCTTCGTTTAGCTAAGCATTGGCAGAAATTATAAGGATGTAGGACCTACCTCCCACCGAAAAATGCAAGAAAATTATCCACTCAGTGTCTAAAATACCAATCCTGACTCTGCTACTCTGGTGGGTGTCTTAGAAAATACTATGGTTTTTTTTTTTCCTTAGTAATATACTTCCCCCCACGGAAGACCACCTGCGAGCCATCACATTCATAACCAGAATATGTTTTCATTATTTCCATGCGAATCCTTGAGCTTCCAATTAACACTTGAAGGAGACCTGTTCACACGAGTGAAATTTGAATTGCAGATCGGGTGACGCTCTGGAAGGCGTGGGGTCACGTTGCAGCTTTTCCGCACCACCGAGATGTAATTTATGGAGTGTCATGGCGAAGACAGAACTCGGAATGCCTTTTTAATTATTCTCGACTTCAGAGAAGAAAGGGGAGGGCGGCCACTTCCCAGACTCGGGGGGAGAAGACTGGAAACTGAGGGGAGAGAGATCGGCGTGCGGCCATGCCCTGGCGAAAGCGCCGCAGGGCGTGAGCTTGCCCAGCAATCTTCTGCCCGTGGAATCCAGGCAGCGCACACGGCCGTGTTCTTCATTCACTCCCTCCCCGCCCTGCCTCGTGCCCGGCGGCCGGCGGCCACGGTCAGTCACGGGAAATCTGGAATGCTATAGTTACATTTTCAGGGGGGCTCCCTGGGTGGTGGGTTTTGAAGAAACAGTAGGAGCCATTTGTCATGTCTGTGTGTAACAGTCGGAGATAGACCGACTTTGATGGCATGGCTTCAGGAAATGACACACACAGACAAAGACATTTTCTGAAATCAAATGTTATAAACCCTGATAAGAGAAAAAACGGTTCAAGCGTTTGTCTCTTTGGGCCCATGTGGGGTATAATTTGGACCATACATTGTTATATAAGAATCAATTGCCCAGGTGGTTGGCTTTTAAAAGTGGATGTTGAGTGTAATGTGAGCGTCAAAGATAGCTGTACTTAAACCGTGATTATCTTTAGTAATAAAACATTGATATGAAGCTTGCTTTAGACTCATTTCCTTGGAGAACATGGGACTTGTATGCCCACAGAAAGCACACGCATACTTTCTTAAAAACGGCATCACTTATTACATCTTCGTAGTAGGTTAGACAGTAGAAATTGGCTTCTGAATTGGCTACTCAGAAGGGCAGTAGAAGTACAGAGAATTCTGAGTTTGTTCCCATGAAAGCAGGCGCAGACAGATGCACAGACAAGGAGATGACACGTAGAAGCAGTAAAGAAATAAATAAAACTAAAATCCAGGGCTTGTTCTGAAGAACACAGGCCCTGGAGAACATAATGAGCCTGTTCTCCGACATTCCTTATTTCCTAGTAAATCTTTATAAGGAGAGTCTTGGGAAAATTCAGGCATGTGCATGTTTTTTTTTTTGCTAAATAAAAGCATAAACCAAAACCATAAAGTGTTATCTTAGTAGAATAGAAAACTGGTTCGGCCAGCCACCATAGGACAAAGTTACTGTTTTTGTCAACTCTTTCTTGTAAACACTTTCTTGTCGTTCCTGTGTTGCTACCCAGTTGTGGAAGTTGTCTTCAATACCAGCTCACAGTGCGGTGTCATGCACATTTCCAGAACCTTCCTGTGTATGGTCAGAAATTACCAGTTTTCTGAGTAAAAGTATGAAGAGGTTTATTCTCGGCAAATGTCAACTTCCTATCCACGACGTGGGGCAAGAGTTACAGTTTCTAATTTTTCAGACTCTTGAGTTACCCGCTCAAGGAAGCAGTATACCACATCCAAAAGTAACTGCTTCTAGGTAAAGGGGAAAAATGTACTGTCTAATTAGAACAGTGATTTTTAACCTTTTCCATCTCAGGGCACACATAAACTAATTTGTAAAGTTCTGCAGCACACCAAAATAATTTTTTTTTTTTTTTTGCTGATAGGTATAATTTTATTTTTTTTTAAAGATTTTATTTATCTTCAGAGAGAGGAGAAGGGAGAGAGAAAGAGCAATGTATGGTTGCCTCTCACATGGCCCTCACTAGGGACCTGGCCTGCAACCCAGGCATGTGCCCTGACTGGGAATCGAACCGGCAACCCTCTGGTTCCTAGCCCGCGCTCAATCCACTCAGCTACACCAGCCGGGCTGATAGGTATAATTTTAATTCACTCACAGCAGAAGGCTATTGTTGTGTTGGCTGTTGTCTGATTGTTTTAATTGGACAATCACAGGGAAAAGAGGTCAGTGCCCCTGACTAAATAGTCAGCTGCTGCTTGTGGTAAAAGTTCTCACAACCCAGTGCACCGTGGCAGCTGAACATCGTTGAGTTGGAAGTTTTTCTGAAACGCCCAATAATTATTTCACGTCATCCACTCCTAACCCTTGAGACCTGTGTGTGCACGTGTGTGTGTTTGCCCTTTCTGCTCTGATCAGTAAGCAAGAGTTTCCTCTGGTTAATCCGCTGTCAAAAGCTTAGTGTGCTGTTCTTTTTAAGCCGTGAGGCAGGCCTCATTGGCTTCCAAAAGGATAAACAAAGTGGCCGGTCCTGGGAAACGTCCACGTGGAGGTGGCCTTAGGGTTGCACAGAGCAACCGTGTGTAAGATCACGGTTTACAGACAGTGTGGGCAGACGTCCCCGTGTTCAGTGCTTCCCAGCACCCGCCATTGCTGAGCACGGTGACGGTTTGGAAACCGTGCGTGTGGCATGAGGTTGGATGCATGTACGTGTCCCCCAGTGCTCCTTCTTTTCCCTTGCCTTTGGTCGCTTTCTCTTTAGACCCTTTTACCCGTAGTCCTACCAGATTTCATGTCCTGTCACAGTTGCTCTTGTGCAGGAAGCTCTGGGAGCCCAGGGAACGTGGAGGGACCCCAGGAGGCTCTGACCTAGTCAGAGGCAGACGTCGAGAATAAAACTCGCTCAGCGGTGCTTGTTAGTTCCGTTTGTTCATTAGATTTCACGTAGCATCATGCTCTCCAGGGCCGTCCATGCTCTTGCACAGGGAAGTAAAAAAATAAAATAAAATAAGCCATCAGATAAACCATCTCTAAACACAATGGGAAGGAAATAAGGCTGCCCCACGTTGCAGGTGGCCTTGACGAAATTCCTTCGCACACTTCTAACATCACACGGGATGCGCGAACAGCATCCGTTTGTGGAGGGATGTAAAATGCAAGAAATCATGAGCAGGATCCATTTATAATACGTGCCCCTGTGAACGGTGAAGCAGTTTCTCGGGGAGCTGAGAAAATTCCTGTAGACGTAAAGAACGTCCACACCCGTACTGAATTTTTATGAGTTTATTTGAGCCAAATGGACAAGATGCTGGGAAATACGGTCTCACATTTGCCGGAGAACAGCAGTTTGTGGTTTCTTGTCTGCACTGGGAATTAAGGCGGGAACCTAAGGAAGGTGACCTGGAGGTAGGGCACAGGGAGGGAGACTGGATTAGAGGACAGTTAAGAAGATGACAAGATGCTCTCCTGAGGGTGGTACAGCTATTTCTAAGGTGCCTTAAGGTAAAGGCTCCAGAATAAGGGGCGGGGCTGGCTTAGGGCAAAGATGAGCCTTGCCTGGGGCGTGCCTCCCGGGCATGACCTGCCAGGTTAGGGATGTGTGATCACATTGCCCTGTGAGGTTTCCTTCAGGCAAATTTTTACACACACACCACCCTCCCCCCCCATTTTATCCACAGAGCAAACTGTGAAAACAAAGAGCTCACATCCTCTGTTCTCTCCCCCCTGGTTCCCATCACGGAAAACCCAAAATAGGATTTTTTTCCCCACTAGAGTGTCTTCAGTATTCCAAGATATTAAGTAATGCATGCGGCAAATGGGAAAATATTCCCTGGGGAATACAGGAATATCCTTTTCGTCAAACTTTTTTCCACAATTAAGGGCTCCAGATTTATGTCCCTAGATTACATGTTATGCATGGCTTATTTGCTGTTGCTTTATATGTCTCTTATAGTTTAATGGCAAAATTAAATGGGCATTACTAAGTAAATGGGTCTGATACGGGTCTTTCCCTTATTCCTCCCTCCCCCTGCCTTTTTGTTCTCTAGAATTAAAATCAGATAAGCATAAGAATCAAAATCAGATCTTTATGAGCTACGCACGCAAGTACCACTTTGGACTCTGTAGGTTTTCTCTGCAAAGCCACACATGTGCTCAGACGTCTTCTTCAATTCCCCGCTCCCCTCTACGTCTTCATCTCTTCAAGTTCTAGCTCTAGTTCAAGGCTGAAGGTGCCTTCGCGGCCATTCTTGTCTGCTGTGATTTGTCACACGCAATCAGGGAATTGCTCTTTGGCACTCATTCTGCTCTGTGACGTTTCCCGAGTCTGCTCTGCAATTATGCTGTAAGGTCCTAAAGTGGGTTTCTTGTCTCATTTTTTTCTTTCTCTTTGTACCCAAGAAAATGCAGAGTATTGACTGAATTCTAACAGTACCCAGCTTGGGAGGCTAAAAATAAAACCAAAATCTGTACCTTTATTTATTTATTCATTCATTCATTTTTGTCCTTTTATAGTTATGTTCTATTTTTGGGCAAGCACTTGAACAATAAGATTGCAATACACGTTTTAACAATAGGATTACAGGATACACTTTAACAAAAGATTTATAATACAGATTTCTTACATTAAACATGGCATTTCATCAATAGCGATGAGAACATGCACTATTCGTGGAATTTAACACTTGAAACTATACTAATTTGTCAGACTGGAAACAAAAGGTGGATCGCCTAAAAATAGCAACCGCTAAAAGCAGCGGTCCCCAACCTTTTCGGCACCAGGGCCCAGTTCCGTGGAAGATGATTTGTCCAGGCAGTGTGCTGTGCAGGGGCGGGGGGCAGGTGGTTTCGGGGTCATTGGCGCACAGGATTCCAGCTGCCCTCCTGCTGTGCAGCCCAGTTCCTAACAGGCCTGGAAGTTGGGGGCTCCTGACTCGAAGGACGTTAACAGAAAACAGCATCATAATTTCAGGCATTTACAATTAAATAGTATTTTTAAAATATATAAGGAAAATGTCACGGAGAGCCTGATGACGAGTGTTGAGTGATACAGTATTCATCACCCTAAGCTCCTTAAGCCTAAGATTCATTCACGTTCCTATACAGATACAACTTACTGGAAGATATATTATGAGATGATAATTCAGTCTCCCTCGCCTTAGCAAAACAAAGCAGACGTTAAACTCAATTTTACCTGGAACATCGAACAACACAGCATCAACAAATATTTATTTTAACCAGGTGGTAATTCATCTGGGACAATGAGTTCCGGCACTGATGAATAACTATGAATTATGGAAACCAAAGAAAGCCAGACCACGTAGAGATGTATCCCTTGGCGTGATTTATGTGACGGGCTGTTTCTGTAAGGCAGACAGATATTCAGACCTCACCGAGCATTAGCTATGCAAGGGAGACAGCATTGTGTGAGAGACGCACCCGAGATCTGTGATTAGCACGCCCGTTTAGGGACGCTTTCCGTGGTGGTCAAAGAACCTTCAGGAAGGATCGATTTGAGGCAGCATGTGTGATGGACAGAAAAGCAATGTGTGCGAACGTGGGAAAGGCGTGACTGGAAATGGCAGGCACCGCATAGTGCATGCTCATATCTCCAGGAGGTAAGAAGTAGAGTGTCACACCCAGAAAAGAGAGGTAAGGACCCTCTTCTTTGGGTTCCGTAGATCAGGGGCTGGCCCGAGAGCCTGCATGTCTGGCGGCTCCATGGGGATGCTGACGCTGGGCTCTGTGGACCTGTAGAACACTGTCCTGTGTGTGGTTGTGCCAGGACACCGATTCAGTGCCACACCGGCAGTGGCTGCGGCTCTCTGCACTACCCCACGTACCGATGCCGCCGTGGCATGAACGTAACCGTGGGGAGTTGGAACCCACCCCACCAATGCTTTTGACCTTGTTTCTGTAAATGCTACTCTGGCGAACACGCATCTTCTAGATAAACAGTGCGTTTGTACAAGAATCTTTAAATGAACTTCAGAAGAGATAGACCCCGACCCTCGGGCAGTCCAGGTCTGGGAGACTTGCTGACCTTCAACCATGAAACCAGGCTGATGCACATCGGACCTTGGCTTGACCACTTTCGAGGTCCTTATCGGAAGGGACTGTGCTTGTTTGGCCATAGAAAACTTCTCAGCCCTCCCTCCTAATGTCCCTGTTCTGTCCCCCTCTCCCTCCTTATAAAACCCTCTGCCTCCACAGAGACGTGGGCATGGCCTTCCACACCAGAGACCCCCATCCGCCCGGCTGGTGTAGCTCAGTGGATTGAGCACGGGCTGGGAACCAGAGGGTCCTGGTTTGATTCCCCGTCAGGGCACATGCCTGGGTTGCGGGCCGGGTCCCCAGTGAGGGCCTTGTGAGAGGCAACCATACATTGTTCTTTCTCTCTCCCTTCTCCTCTCTCTGAAAATTAATAAATAAAAAATCTTTAAAAGACCCCCATCCCCCAGATGGCAGGCATCTGAAGAACCTTCCTTCCTTCTCACAACCGCCTGTCTCACGAGGTTGGCTTTCATTGTGGCGGTCGGCCAGACCTGCGCTTGGTCACAGAAAGACGTGATCATTATGTGACCAAAGGGCCCTCGGCCCCTTTTTGAAGAGACTCTTCTTGACGGATGCCATCTGGGTGTCCGTGGGTGGCCCACCGGGACAGCCCACTGTGTCCACTTATACCCGTGTCTCCGAAGACGCCAGAGCCCTTAAAGGTTTTCCGTTCACTGTCCTCTCCACATAAATGGGAAGGGACGGCTCTATGAAGTGACAATAGCTAATGGCAATCAATACAAAATTACAACCACAAAGCTCAGCTCAGCACTCATTATAGCCGTTCTCTGATATATGGTATTGTTACATGTTGGATTGTACATGCGTGTCAATATGTATTTTCATATATATATGTCCATCTCATTGTTTCTTGACCAAAACATTACATATATGCACACTTGAAAGCAGGATTTTGTTTCATATTCTCAGTGGCTACAACAGCGCCCAGCACATGGTTAGTCAGCCAGGAATTGCATTTGTTGGTTGTCCAGAATGACCGTGGTTGGCGGGGCCACAATGAAGTCCCCATCAGGAAAAAAATAACCTAAAACCGTCCATCCTCCCAGCTCCAGGATTTTGTCATGACACCTATAGTCTCCCGTGTTCTGATGCTTCCCGTGTCTGTTCCCTTGTGACAAAGTCAAGTTCACCCAGGAGTGGGGGGCTCTCAAGATTACGCACCAGTCTTGTCAGAAGCCGCCCCCTTACCTATTTGTTTCATCAGCAGTTTGGAAACCATTCTAACCCACTCCAGCTGAGTGCCCACAATTATTCCATGTCAACTAGTCAATATGCTTATTTAATATTTGGGGCGTAAACACTAAGGCAGTCATTGATATTTTCTATATCTGCTTCCTATCTAGAAAGAGGAGACAAATTAGAGACAGCTTACTTCTATCCACACTCCTCACTCTATTGAATCATTTCATAAAATCAGTTTACCTCTTGGAAGCCAGTACTTTACAAACGTAGGCAAGAATGGGTGCATTCACCATAGCCGTGGAAAAGCTGGGGGAGTAAATGGAAAGCTTAAATGATCGGGGCCACGCAATTGATCAGAACGAAGAAAAGATAATGGAGTCACTTTAGATTTGCATATTCCGTCAGCAAGATCATTTTTAATCCTTTTAAGAGTATTTTACGGTAAGACCCGTCACGGACCATAGATACTCAGAAATGCAATGAGGTCAATCAATGAACATAGACACTCAGAAATGCGTGCAATTAAGGGAAAAAAATGACTGAAAGACAAATATATTGACTGAAAAGAGATGGGAGTGAGAGACGTGTTTCGGCTGTTGGCCAGCCTTTGAAACAAAGGTATTCCAAGAAGGCTAAAGAGAAAAGTGTCGTAAGCATTTTTCTGCTTGTCTGAGCATCTGCGTTGGCTTTCGGTTTTGCAAAAGGAGATGTCAGGCACCATGCGGTACAGATGACTTGAGAAATGTCCACTGGACTCAGTCATGAGTGGGCACTGGTCTGGTCCTGCAAAGTCGTTACTAAGAGGGTCATTCGAAGGCACTGGAAAACAGACACCGTTCTAAGTCGATGCTGTGAAAGGATTCACGTCCGTCTTTGCCCGTGTTGACTGCTGCAAATGGCGCCCAAGCAGTTCTGACTTCTCCTACTTTTTAAACTTAATGGTGCGCTGTATTAATACATTAGAAATAAATCTTGAAGCCCGCCCGTGGGCCAAGTATGCAGAATAGTGTGCACGCTCAGGAAGGCTGAGGCTGGGAGCTGGAAGTAGACAGCCGTCCACATTTCCGTCTGTCCATACTGAGGACAACAAAATGAAGACGGGAGTTTTCTTCCTTCTTCCACGTGTTTCACTCTCGTTTCTTTTTACGCCTCTGAAGGCACGGACTCGGTAACCGTAGCCATCTGCTCTTACATTCGCGAGACCGCCGCATAATGAGCCTGTGAGTTGACGCTGCTTTGGGGCTTTGGGTCTTTGTATTGTCAACCGGAATCTTGGAATACATCAAGCCAAGGCTCCAGTTTGGACCCTCAGCGTGAAAAAGCACAGCAGAAGATGCTTCCCTTTTAGACGGAAGGATTATAAATACTTGCAGGGTTAAGTGGATGGTCCAATGTGCATTGCCTGGTCGCCACAGCAGATGCATAAAAAGTGACTACATCTGAGTGTGCACGTTTTCATCAAATACGAACGTGTAGACTCTAGGGAAAGCAAACGTCACTTAAAATCCTTTGCTCACTGTTGTCTTTTGATTTTTTTTTTTTGTTGGTTTTAGTAGCCATGCTGAGATGGGATGGTATAAAAAGAAAAGAACATAATTGCTATAATAATGTCAAATTTTTGGGAAGTGTTAGTGCGGCACTTTTGAAAGAGAATTCTGTGACATTGAGTGAGGTGGCCAGGACACAGTTTATTCTTTGGAAACGGACCCTGTAATCCATGAGCCATGGAGCTTCCTTGTGTTCCTGGGGGAGCCTGCTCACATCCGTGCCTGGCAGAAGAATCCGCTCAGTTACCACGATAGCCGGTCAGCGCACCCCGCGTGGAACAGACCACACTGCGGGCTCCCCAAGAGGGGAAGTGAGACGCAGTGAGAAGAGGCGCCCTGGCAATAAAGACGGGAGATTCAAAGAGAATCCACGCACTTCTAGACTTGGATTCTCTCTCCTCTCACTTCCCTGGGGTGGTAGAAGCTGATTTTCTTAAAAATACATACACGCACTGTGCCTCGAGAAGGAGACCGGAAATGGGGATGAGGTTTTTCAACTTCCTCCCGGGATCTCCCCTAGAAAGTTGCTGCTGCCTCAGAGTGTAATGCACCCCAACACGCAGGACAGGAGCAGACTCAGTAACTGAACTCAGCCCGCTGCGGATCCACGGACACCTTTCCCTCAAGATTCCACGTGAAATCACCAGTCTTCAGCCACAGCCATTTCGTGTGGTCCGTCATGTATTTCTACCAGCAACTAGGACGCACTCAGAGACATAAATGCATGTTCCTTAAAAGAATGAACCAGGGGACTTCAGCACACTTGCGTTTGGCTTGCCATCACGGCGGAGACAGGCTCACTGCCCCGTGTCCCCGCTGGTGTCCTTATGAATTGTGGTGTCATATTAATTAGCGATTAATAATAGATGATGCTGAGAACTGACCGTCCAAGGTCAAGATATGGAAATGTCACCTTTCGGGAGGAAGCTGTTTCGACGCGTTAAGTTGTAGTCCTACTAAACCCAACTGCCCCTTTGGTGAACATGGCTGAGGACTCGGTAAGATTCAGATCATGACGGTAGGAGAAACTAACAGGCAGGCTTGATGGAAACGAGGAAGCATAGATTTGGGCAGAAAATAGAAAACAGCATGGATTTATGCAAAGCATATCCTCCCAGGGTTTCCTTCTATTCCCAAGGGGAGAAAAAACTTTCAACCATTCAATTTATGTGTCCAACAATAACGGCACTCTAATCCTCTTTGCAATTTTAAGATACCTCGCAGACAAAACCTGACAACAAATACAACAGA
>PVJI01024797.1:0-21413 GCA_004026765.1 Micronycteris hirsuta
GAATCTAAAAAAAGAATATAAACAAAAAACACAGACAAGAAATGGAATCGTGGAGACAGAGAGCATTTTGGTGGCCGGATGGGAGAGGGTGTGGGGGCTGGGTGAGTTGGTGAGGGGATTGAGAAGTACAAGCGGGTAGTCACAGAATAGCCCTGGGGATGTAAAGTACAGAGTCGGAAATGGAGCAGCCAAGGAACTTCCACGTGTGACCCACGGGCATGAACACTGGTGGGGGGCTGCCTGAGGGAGTGGGGGGGCAAAGAGGGGGAAATTGGGAGAACTGTAACAGCATAAACTTAAAATATAATTTAAAAATATAAGAACTGTAAAATGCGATTACATTTGCTCCTCGTTTCTCTTGTGTGACAGTGAAGAAGCCCAAATTCGTGGAACCCTTTATCAACGGTATAAGTACAGCTCTAATTTCTCCACGAGAAATGCCACACTGAACAGCTGTTTCCAACCAACAGCCTTGCCGGCTACCAAAGCGCCACCCCAGTAACTGGCTCCCTGCCAGTGCGGAGTTTCTTCATGGTCATTGTTGAGCAGCCCGTCCCATATTAATGACGTTAGTAGCCAAGAGAATTCCCAAAGACATGTGCATTTTCTTCTCCTATGTCCGAAGTGGGAGAGATTTTAGTAATTAGATGCAAGCGTGTTGCATGCTGTATACATAATACATCTGTGAGGTAAATAATCGGTATTTGATCTTTGGAACCATAATTACGTTTTTCATATAAATGGGGTTATTATGGCCTTTGTGAAAGCAACATCTGGCTCATTCTTGCTTAAGATTCTTCTAGGTTTCTGCCCTGGCTGCAGGCCTGTGAGAAGTGATCCAAGTTTTCTCATGTACCCTACGTCATGTAGTCCTTTTGGGTTAGAGGCCAAAATAAAGCAAATGCTGCATTCCAAAGACAGTAAGCAAAACCAATCTTCCAGCCGATACCTGCAGTCGTTTCTCCTCTTGTAGGCTAAAATCCAGTGCTAACCGAGCGAGACTACTTTTGGGGGGCATGGCTGTTGAGCAGCCCATGCTCCCAAAACAAACGTCCACCGGGAAAGATGTTGCCAAATCCACTGTGGACGGGCGCTGCTGCTAACTGAGTGTCACTTTTCGTTGCACTCAGCCATTTTTTAATCCGTCGTCCTTAGGAAATTGTTTAACCAAATGATCCTTAAAACATACTTTAAGCTTGGGCTTAAACTCATTAATAGAATTACATCCTGAGTATGATAAATGAGGTTCCAGAACGCCTCCAGGCCTTCCTTTGGCTTCAGACATAATAAGGACATACTTACATTTTCAAATAGTGGCTCATTATTGTAAATGGGACCTGTCATGCTTTCCAGCCAAAGCGTTCTTTACCCCCGTGATTCTAGATAAAACCTTCTGTATCTCACGGAAAGAATGTATGTGTTTGCTAATGACTCAAAATTCCATATGCCTTCGCTTGGATTTGGAACCTCTTTTTAAATGTTTGAAGCATCTTTATTTTCAAAATGACACATTTATTCAACATAGCTTCATGGATCTTATTTAATTGGCAAAGTTCTGCCTCGTGTGCTGAGAAGCATGAATCTTCCATCGGATTGATGGTCATTTTATATTGATTTGCATACATTTACATGTAATGATGTATATACATTTAATTTTTCTTTCAGAGCTTTTATGTTGTGTTTATTGAGTTAGTTGTCCACATTGTAAAATTTCTGACTATGTGTATAGCTACTTTAACATCAACTAAAATTTGAAAAATATTGTCTTTTTCAGTGGGTATGTAGCGAGCAGCCAGTCTGTGCAAGGCTGCACGCTCGGTTCTGGGGACAATCTACTGCATTGAACTGCGATTCCTACTTTAGCAAAGCTTACCAGTTAATCATTATTAATGATTATCTTTATATCCTGTCACCAGAAACTAAACTCTGAGAATTGCTGTGTCTCATCTATATGATGGAGATATCAAATTCTCTCCTGTTCTTTGTTTAATTTTGTTTGGGGTTAATTTTTTTCTGCATAAACTAGTGAGGTGTCAAAGTATAGGTTAAAAAAAGCGGCAAGCAGGAAAGCTGGCTTGTAGCCGTAGTTCGCTTTCTAAAACACTCTCTGAGCTGGGGCATGCAGACGGCTCTAGGAGTTTCCTGGAGGAAAAACGCATAACTTGTATAGATTTTGGATGATAAAGCATGCCAATCGTATGGCTTCCAAAAACATGTGAATATGATGAGTGATTGATAAGGCGATTCTGCCAAAATAGGCTATAGGCAGAAACATGTGGTGCGCCCCAAACCTGTGAATACCTGGTCCGCTCATGTATTCAGTGAAATGCCCTCAGTTTTTGCCTGGAAAGAGGTTAGCTATAGATAACCTCTATCTGTAGAGTTTTTATTCAAGTGCTTTAGCTCTATTTATTTAAATGCTTAATTAAACACTGAAGGTAATATCCTCCCCACTGCTTTTGCAGCTGTATTAGTTGAGTGGGATGGGATATTATTATATTCACTACTGATTCATCTCCAGTTGAGTAGATGGAAAGAAAATAGAATGAGCTTCAATCAAGAATGAAGAATCTCCTCTCTGCGTCCTTTCAACCAATATCGAGTGCAATTTTATAGACATTGAACTTGGAGTTCTCCTGCCCATAGGACCTGCTCTTCAGGTATCATGAACATTTACTCTCATTTATAATGAAATCCCAGTATGATTTATTGTTTGGCTAATATTCCTGATGAGTTTGGGTTGCTAACTGTATTCCTTCCATGTTGCACTGCATTTCAGATTCCTTGTAAGTGCATTTCTCTACCTGTGCAAATCCTTCATTTCTCTGGGTGGGCAAGTACTAGTGCAGGAGTAGAAACGGCATTCCCTGCTTCAAATGTGGCCCAGGTGGGTCACCCGCGAGCGCAGTGCTGCCCGGGGTGCGGTGTTGGACCTGCAACGCATCGCTCGGTTGACCAAATCTGGGGCTGTTTACCGCCGGTTACACATTTCTCACCGGAGCCTACCATCTGTCTTGTCACTGCGTTAAAACAGTAAACGGTGAGATGAACCTGGAACTTTCCAGCTATTTGTGAAAGAAGTGAAAGCAATTAATTCAAGTTTTATCTCATTTCATCTAAAGTAACCTCTGTAGTGGATTGTCAACGTGTGTGAATAAACGCTATCCTTGCGTACAAGGGGATGTCGACAGCTTCGTGCGTACAGAATACCTATCTTACTAATTATGTATGCCTAGTGCTCATAAGATGCAAATGATAATGAGCAGATTATTTTTAAAACCAAGAAAAATACTTTTTTGCAGGTAGGGAACTCTTTTTCTTATATGAAAAAATATTTGGAGATAATCTCTATATCCATATACTTGTGGGAAATCAATATATTTATAGGTTAATATTGTCAAGAGCATGTTAAACAGTAGATGAAGTTTGGTGTACTGGACTCTTAGTAATAATATTTATATTCTTCCTTTATTTCAGACATGTGAATATTCATTTCTTCTTGCTGTGGCAACTCAGGCCCACAGAACGGAATTAAGTCTTGGGAAACAGTGCGCTCACACCCTACCACCCCTTCCAACTTCGACCACTGAGGGTTTACCACTGAATGGTTTCGTGCATATGGCAGATTTGAAGCCATTGATAACTCCCTAGAACCATTGCTTCTTTGTTGGATGGGAAATGTTCATTGCAAAACAATGGTGACAAGAACATTTCTTTCTGTTTCACAATAGCTGATTCTTTTGTTTTTCTCTCACGGTGATGGAATACAGAGATTGCTTCATTTACTCATCACTTAAAGCAATGTTTGTTATATTTCACAGTGCCCCAATGATATCACAGATAATGGAAACACGTAGTAGACTCAAAACCTTGGTTTTAACCGTCTCTCCTGACAATCCTTTTTTTTTTTCGATCTGCAAGCACCAAGTAGTTAAACTGTCTCGTTTGTTTTTCTTAATCTTTTTTTATTAACATGCAAATAGCCAGTTGAAATCATAAAATCTTAACAAATACATGGTTTTGTTAAAATGTTCTCTCTATACTTATAAAGTGTACATCAGGATAACACATGTGCCTCTTCATTCAGACAGAACAAAGACTCAGAGCGCCTGTCTTACTAATGCCTCTACATTCTTACCGAGCATTCTTTTTTATTACTTCATTGTCGTTTAGTTACAGCTGTCTGCGTCCTCTCCCTTCCCCTCCCCCACCCCTCCGAACCCACCTCCCTCCCCCGCCTCCCTTCTCCCCCTCCAAGCATTCTTATTTCGGAATCAGTTTAGCATTAAACAGAAGGATCTCTACAAGGTTTCATTAGTGGGACCAGTTTTCTAACCATAGATTTACAGCTGCCATAATTGCAGTCCAAACTGCCTTCACAATCTACTACAGTAATTATACCAAACCTGTCCAGAAAAAGTCCAGCCATTGTTAATAAAACGAGGACACTTTGTGCGACGTGGATGTAACCTGGCAGACAAGGAGAGTGAACTGGAATGCACATGTGTGAACCATGATGACTTCACTGTACTAGTCAGTGGGGGCAGTAGACGCTGTTGAGTGAGCATGTGTACTGTGTGGCTGTCGCATTCAAAATGACTGAGCAAATAGAGCAATACATCTACATCCAATTTTGCATTAAGCTTGAACATTCCTCCACAGAAGCTATTGGGATGATTCAGAAGGCCACAGCTCTGGGTAACTGGTGATTGGCAGCTTCACCGTGACAACATGCCTGCTCATGCATCACCTCTCGTGCAGAGTTTTTTGGCAAAACATCAAATCACCCAGGTGACTCAGCCCCCCTATAACCCAGGTGTGGCGCCCTGTGACTTCTGGCTTTTACCAAAGCTAAAATCATCTTTGAAAGGGAAGAGATTTCAGACCATCGATGAGATTCAGGAAAATACGACGGGGCAGCTGATGGCGATTGGGAGAGCTGTGTAAGGGCCCAAGGTGCCTCCTTTGAAGGGGACTGAGGCGTCATCGTCCTATGGACAGTGTTTCTTGTATTACAAAATTACATGGTTTACCTTAGTGAATGTTCCATGTACTCTTGAAAAGAATGTGTATTTTATTTTGTGTGTGTATTATTCTATCAATGGACAGTAGTTTGAACTGGTTGGTAGCGCTGTTGAAGTGTTTTATATCCCTTTAATTTTCTGTCTGCTTGTATCAGCTCCCAGGAGGGGAACATGGAAATCATCAAATATAATTATAGATTTGTCTGTTTCTCCCTTTACTTTAATTATATTTTGTATCATATATTTTGAAATGGTTATTTTTTAAACACACACTCTAATCACATCTGTATAACACTTCCAGAGCGATCTTCATAAAATATCCCTTTCATAAAACCCTTACAATGCTCATTGATCTTTATTGGTTTTCCATTACTTACAAGATACAAACTCCTTAGCCTGCCATCCATGGATTTACACTGTGTGACCCCAACTTATTATTCAAAATGGTTTTCCACTACTTTGCTATAAGAACGTTTTGCATCCTGAAAAATCACAGACCCTCCAATGCTTTGCGCGTTCTTTCCTGTAGTAGGTTGAGTAATCAGCTCTATTTTTCACCTACTTGAATACATAATGTTTAACGGGTAATTCTTCAATTTCCCACAGCTCATTTAGTGTGCGCTTGCCTACCAGTTGACTTTGGCCTTGTCCTTATTTCTACTTTGCTTTGTCTAGGAGCTCTTAAAGTATGGGACACAAACCCCTTCAGGAGAGGCTTGAAATGTGTTTGCAAAAGTGGGCTTTTCCTGTTACGTTTCCATTATCCCCATGATATTTGGCTTTTCCTACTGGTTGACCTCCAGAAATATTTTCTGTTTCAGGCCACTGGGTTTTGAGGCGCTTTGTCCCACACCATTATTGTGACAATAGTTCACTTCTTATATCTGTAATTTTGTTCATAGTCTTCTTTTCACCTGTCATCAATTATCTAGACATCTCTTAGGCATGTACTCATTTTCCAAGGCTCAGTGCAGCTCATAAAGTGTTCCAATGGTGGTGACATAGGAGGATGCTGGACTTCCTTCCTCCCAAGACCGAAATCAAAAACAGATCCATGTATATTGGTAACAGTTACTCCCGTGAGACAAGCGAGCCGGGAATGAATGACAAAGGAGAGAAAGGGCCCTAGATGGAGCACCGTTGTCTGCCCGCTGCTTCTCTTGGGCAGTTTTACAGTGTGCTCACAGCTACCTCATCTGCAGCCTCTGGCCCCCAAACAAACGAATCAAACAGGAAGAGCAAAGCTCTGCCCAGCAGCTCTGGCCTGCCTGCAAGGTCCGCGCAGTGTCCCTGACACATGACCAGAGCCCATTTCAGTCCAAGCAAATGGAGCAAGCGCGGTCCACAGGACCTCACTGTGTGTACCTTCCCTTCTCACGCAGTTGCCCAGGCTCAGCAGGCCAGAGCCCCAGGGCCCTAGAAACATGCTCAGCTCCCACCAGCCCGCACAGGACCCACTTCTCTATAACACCACTGTTCCAAGATTAAAAAAAGACGGCTATTTTTTCTAATTCATATAAACAACCAGGAAATTGGGGGGGGGGGAGGAAGAAAGAAAGATGATCTCTCAAAAAAACAAGAAAAAACTGGGGAAAAAAAACCCTCAGAAAATGCAAACAAGTCATTTGCCTGATAAGAATTCAAAGAAACGGTCACCAAACTTTAGAGTGAAACCGAGGAACTTAGGGAGATAGATTTTCAGCAAAGAGTCAGGAAATATAAGAACCAAGCAGACGTGACAAACACAGTACCGACAATGAAAGCAGGCGGTAGGGACTGTCCTTTCTGGCTCTCGGCTCTGTCCTCTCGCTTTTTACTTCATTTCTCCCTTCTGACCGTTCATTTTAAATGTAAAGTAGCATCTGTTTGCAGCTCAGCCTGCTTCCTGTCAGTAGAATTTGGGGGTTCCAAGAGACATGTTTGTGTTCAATTCTATATCTTTCAGTGACTCCGCTAAAATAAATGTCTCGGGAACTTTGGGAGTATTCCATGTGCTTCATAGGGACTTATTCTGTTAGACAAAAGACAAACCCACGAATCTTTTCAAGATAATGCCTTCTCTAATTCTGGCTCCTGCGACTGTGGATGAAAGACAATACCGTCACCCTTACACTTCCAAGCGATCCTCTGATTTCCTGAGAAGGATCTGTCAGGAACACTTTTGATCTCTTCAAAGGGCTTTTTTGTGTGACTAAATACTCTCACGTGTGATCTTTCTGAAGCCTCGGAAAGAACTTGTAGACTTGCCTTTAGTCTTTTCTTTGGAGCACAATTTTCTAACGGTGAATCTATTAATTTACTGTCTTTTGCCATTTCTATAGGCTACAATTTCCAAACTCATCAAGTGCCATTTCCATTTGAGATAAGAGTTTTCCATCCATTTATCTCTTTTCTCTTACATTTTCCTATAAGCAACAAGAAGAATCATACTCCGCCTTCAACACTTTATTTGAAAATCTCTTCAACTAAGTAAGCTGTTCTCACATGTTTAGGGACTTGTAACAGCAGCACTCCACAGCGGAAACCAAATTCCCTGTTACCTGTCTCCTGCTGCCTCAGCGCCATACCAGTCACGCTGCACCAGAAAAGCAGAACCTGTAGGATATGACGTAGACACAGGGAATCTCGTGCAATTGTGGGTCTGGCTGAGTGAGAACACAGTCCAATGGACAGGCATTCAAGAAGGCAGAGGAAGCACTTGCAGACTGTGACAGCTTTTAAAGGCTTTTTAACTAATTAAGTCAATTCCACTGAGGATAGTCTGTCTCCCTTTTGGTTAGGGATTTGAATCAAAGCTGAAAAACCCATCGTGGAGAAGGCATGTATGTGGAAATAAATGTCCATTGCTCTTCCTTCCAAATCTCACAAGATAACGTTCTTTGCAGCCTTCCTGAAGTGAAACTAACTACAATGGACTGTTGGAAATGCAGTTTGGTTTGGCCACGTTGGTACATCAAGAAGCCAACACAGCCCTCATTATTTGGTTATACAGTAATGGCTTTCTTTGTAAAAAGTGAAAATTCTCTTCAGATATCTTTCATTTAATGAAAACAGGTAACAATGGAGGTACTTAAAATGAAGTAGTGTAATGGAAACTTTTAGATAGTAGGGGATACTCTTAATGTCATTTCAGCTCACAAAGGTTTTTGTAATAATAGGAGAAACCTGTACCATTGTCTACCCAATAATTTGGCTAACATGAAACATTATTAGCAAAGATATGATCCATGAAAACTTGCACAATCTGTTGGGGACAGTTTTTCTTTTCTTACTTTGTCAAGTTCATGGCAGTATCCTCAGCTTCTAGATCAAGCCCTCATTCAAAAATGTTTAAAAATATTTTATTGTTTATGCTACTGTTCATGTCCCACTTTTTTCCCCGTTGCCCTCCTCCACCCATGTCCACCCCGCCCCCACTCCCACGGTCAGTCCCAACCCCCTTGTCCATGTCCGTGGGCCATTCACACGTGTTCTCTCACTTCTCCCTTCCCCTTTCCACCCCGCCTCCCCCTGACCTCTGGCAGCTGTCTGCCTGTTCCTCGATTCTATGCCTCTGGTTCTATTTAAATTTTTAACACTTTCCTGCACTGGCCTGTTCATGGGTCTCACATTCCCGCCTGATCAGCAACAATGAAAGCAGGTAATAGCGTGGAGCCCCATTTCAATCATGAGGAATCTTTCGTGTATTTCTCCGTTAAAGTTCCCTCAGACTGATTGACATGTCATTAGAACATAAAATGAATTTTTGGATAAGGCAGCTTATTATTAGACTTCCTTCAGGTAGGTTCTGCATTAATTATCCCAATGTAAAAGCGCATCTTTTCTACTTGCCTGCAGGACAGTTTTTATTAGCGTGGACAGTTTGCTACATGATTAACAATCCTCTTTGATCAAAAGGAAATGCATACTTCTTTTGTTTTAGATTAAAGACTAAGGATGCTTCTCATTAAAAGAGTACAGTATTATGAATTTCCCAAAATAGAGAACTCCACTTTAAGTGAGAATTATAGCACTTTAAACAAACTCTAGTGATGCGATAACTGTGGAGAATTAAAACATTTAAAGCACAGCTTAAACAAGTTCATAAAATGTTATGTCTTACATTTTTGGAAACAGTTTAAGTGAGCAAAGCTCCTTTGGAAAATAATCAGTCTTTAACTCCTAAACTTCAGTAGTGACATTATTTTTGACCCAGATACTTCATTATAATGTATTCATTAAAAAAAGTATACTGAGAGACACTGTACATAGAATATCAGGAATGTTTGACACAGCAAAAACATATACTGACATCAATGTTAGTAATAGTATAATAGCTATATAAATATTTTTTCACCCTATAGAGTATGATTCAATACTGACAACTAATGAAATATAACTCCAACCAACACTGATGAATTTTAGAGACATAATTTTTAATTGAGACAGCAAAAAACACAGAAGAAATATTTAATTCTTATGCCACATAACACAAATGCAAGCAAGTAATATGAGCAAGATTGTGTATGAAAAAGATCTAGATGTTCATAACTCCATGGAAAACCCTAAGCAGTAAACAACGTGTGGGCCAAAGTAGACTTGTGGAAGTTCTAGAAACCAGTTAAGGAGCTGAACTAACCAAACAAACCCTCAAATAGAAAAAGTCACAATCACAATGAAATTTTGTGCTTTTTATGCTTAGCCATGTCTCACTTCATACTTGGCATAGTTCAGAAAAGAAACAGGAATGAAGCTCCTAGAAAAGATGACTTTAAAAAATAACTGCTAAATGGGGTAATTCAGAAAAAGCACACATTCACAGGCCCAGGGGATAAGCATCCTAAGAAAGTGCAGAGCAGACCTTGAACCTTCATACAGGAGCAAATGAAATATCCAGAAACCAACTGTAGCAAACAAAGGCCTTAAATTTGATAAAGATTCTAAAATAAGTTTCTAAATATACCTAGAAAGCACCCTGGCTGGTGTGGCTCAGTGCCTTGAGCACCTGCATGCAAACCAAAGGGTCGCTGGTTCGATTCCCAGTCAAGGCACATGCCTGAGTTGCGGGCCAGGTCCCCAGTAGGGGGTGCAAGAGGCAACAACACATGGATGTTTCCCTCTCTTTCTCCCTCCCTTCCCCTCTCTCTAAAAATAAATCTAGAAATCTTTAAAAACTAAAACAATAAAAAATAAATCTACGCAGAAAGGTAAAGGAGAACTCTCTAGTAAACTAAAGCCAATCAGGGAAATGAGATATAGACAAAAAGAGAATATCAAAAAAGAACTAAAATTTTTAAAGAACAAAAAAATTCTAGAGAAGAAAAATGAAAGAATTATAAACTTCACTAGTGGGTTTCAACAGCAGACTTTAGCAAGCAGATGAAAAAAATAACACACTTGAAGACAGCTCATTTGAAATTATTGAGTCTGATCTATAAAAAAAGAAGAGTAAGCAAAGCCTAAAGGATTATGGGAAACCATCAAGTAAAACAAAAAAAAAGTGGCCAAAATGAAAGAACAGATGGAAGCTAATAGGACCTCCTGTGAGACTGGGAGTTTCTCCCGCCACTGCAACCCCCACAGGTTTTTTCAGTCAGAGGTTTTGAGGTTTTATTTCCTTGCACTGGAGCCCTGGGTTGTGTGGTCTGTCTTGCTCCCCAGTTGTTCCTCCTGGTTTATCTGCACATGAATGTGGGACCACCTGGTCCTCCAGCCGCTGCCTGGTGGGAGTCCTCTCCACCCTTCCTACTAGTCTGAGTGATTGTTTCTTCTTTAACTCCTTGGTTGTCAGACTTCCATACAGTTCAATTTTCTGGAAGTTCCAGTTGTTTTTTGTTTTTAAATTTGTGGTTGTTCTTTCCTTTGGTTGTGCAAGGAGGCAAAGTATGTCTACCTACACCTCCATCTTGGCTGGAAGTCTGCATATATTTAAATATTGATTAAATTATACCAACTTTTTTCACTCAATCTGTTTTAAACCAGTCACTACCCTACCTGGAAGATCTTTTCATCAAAAGTACCACTACTTTAGCCCTGGCTGGTGTAGCTCAGTGGATTGAGTGCGGGCTGGAAACCAAAGGGTCCCAGTTCGATTCCCAGTCAGGGCACATGCCTGGGTTGCGGGCCAGGTCCCCAGTGAGGGCCATGTGGGAGGCAACCATACATTGCTGTTTCTCTCCCTCTCTTTCTCCCTCCCTTCCCCTCTCTCTAAATATAAATAAATAAATTCTTTTAAAAAAAGTACCACCACTTTAAAAAATTATATGAAGCAAAGAAGGAACTGACAATTTTGATGCATTTTCTGCACTTGCATGGGATATATATATACATACAAATGTATCACAGTAAATAGAACTCAAAACTATTCTTTGTTTAGAACCCCTAGCTGAAAAATGTATATTTGTATAACCAATAACCTCCTCATTCTCTTAGTAACTGGTGTTCTTAGAAACACCAAGTAAGAAAAATTGATCCAAGTCTTAAAGCGTTAAAACAAAATGAAAGTGTCTAGGGATTTGCTAATGTAAAATCTGAAATTGGAACTACTCAGGGCATGTACTAGTTCTTTAAAGATATGTGCAACCCAAGAATAGGTTCATTTTAATACTCATGAATTAGTGGGTGGTAACTTTGATTTACTGTATTAGATTCAGCCACTTATGTATCTAATTTAGAAGGCTAGGTTTCTGATTCAGGAAGTGATGTATCAGATTCAAGTAGAACATCTAAATCAGCAGGTGATATAACTTAATTCATGATGTGTCTGATACAGAAGGTGATATATTTAATTCAACAGCTAATATATCAGATTCAAAATGTGATCCAAGTTTTCCAGTAAGTAATTAATTTTATTCATAACTAATTGATCTATTTTAGCATAAATTATACTGTTTTGTAAGTTATTTATTTATATGGAATATAAATTTTATATCTTAGATCCATAACAAGGATCTCAAGTGATCTTTATACACAGTGTTATGTTTCATAAAGTCTGAAAACTCTGAAATGTCATTAACAACATATATTAAAGCAAAAAGAGAAAAATATGAAGTTTTGCTAAATATAAAACATAAATAGATGTTTTCTTTGTTATAATGACCAGAGCACCTTGTGTTTTGTGTAAGCTACCTCTAATGTAGGATATGGAAATGCTGTGCAGAACTGACCTGTGGTCTTATCAATGAAATAAACCCGTCATTTCTCCGTGCGGTCTCATCAGAAGATTGGATGTACTCAATGTCTGATGAGTAAGACTTGTGTTTCAGGGAATACGAGAACACAGACTTTGCTTTTTTACTTTGATATTATGGTTTCCAACATCCTTATTTTTTTTTAACAGCAATGGTTATTGTTGTACAATATTTAAGATTCTTTTTTTTTCCCAAGGTCACATTAGAATTGCATTTTCCCAAATCCCTTAAGTTATATATAGCCATGTGACATGACTTGGCCAATGAAATATGAACACAACTGATGCATATTATTTCTAGGCGGAAGCTTCTACAGCTGGTATGGGCAGGTTTCCTATTCTCACCCCTATCGAATGAAGGTGTTTATTGGTGCTATCTTGTCCCTCTTCACCATTGTGTTAGAGCATGTATAGGAAGCAGATATTTTCCTTATATTTTCTATTTCTTTAGATTTCAATGTTTTCACATAAGGAAGAGTCATCTGGATCTGATACAGGGATGAACAGTGCCTAATTCAGAGATCTTGGATTTTGAGCTTGATGTAGTCTCTAGGTGAGATTGTTTATGTTATTCTGTGTGAAGGAAGGAAATGAGCTAAATCTTTGTGACCTAAGAATCTTCTTGTTCTTCACCATTTATTTCAGATTTTCCTCACTCGTTCCAGTTGTCTGAGATTGTATTCTCCCATGCCCACAAAGTTAGATGTGGCTGTAACAGGGTGCAGCCGGGGGCGGGGGCCCAAATGAGGATTTGTAATGGGGTCCGGAACTTAAGGTGTCCAGGAAATATTAGAAATATATGTAAGATGCCCTCACCCCAACAAGTCTGAACAGGCCCGGGATGGGACTCCTGGAGCAGGGCCATTCAGAGTTGTTTTGCATAACAGTAGCTTTGCAGATAACCTCTACCATGGTCATTTAACATATCTACAACCTTTAACTGGTTGTATAGATATGTTAAATAGCTGTGGCCCTGTTTTGAGCCAGGGGGATGAGAGTGACTTCCACCCAGGATGTAACTGAGAGGCAACTCCCCCTAGGCACAGCGCCTCTGTGAAAACTTGGAGATGATTGGCTCTGTGCCATGGGGCCACACCTGCCCACAGTTAACATGGCAGCCCAATAAAGCTGGAAGGATATGGAGTACTGGCACGTCGGAAATGGGGCTGCAGAGGAAGATTGGCGCGGGGTATTTAAACCCAGGCACAGCAGCCATAGCTCTCTCTCTCTCATGCTGGACCATGAAGGGTTTGAAAGAATGAAGGAAAGATCCTGCAGGAAGGGGTCTGGACCACGAGGCTTTGGAGGAGTGGGGACCCCTCAGCCTAAGAGACAGACTCAGGACCGCGTGGCTTTGGGTGGCTCCCTTTGCCACGCGGCCTAGGAAGCAGCAGAGGCTTTGCCTGGAAGAAAAGGGGTGAAAGGACTCTTGCTGGTGGACCATGAGAAGGTGCCACATGGTTTTGGATTAACTGGAGATCACGGTGGCAACACAGCGGATGGTGTCAGAACTGAGAATCTGCCTGAATCATGGACTTCTACTTCTTTTCCTGAGATACGGTACCCTGGACTGGGAAGGGGGGAAGGAAGAACTGTGTGTTTGTGGGCATTCTAGAGAACTCTAGTATTTTAAAGGAGACCTTAAGTCCTTACCCCAAGCCTGTATAACTTGTAAATAAATAATTCTTTTCCTTTTCACCAGTCTCTGGCATTGAGAGACGTCTTTCCGTTGGCAGCGAGCATAAAGAACCTGGAGCAGTGCGGGCTGTCGTTGGATGCCCCGGCACTCCTGCTCTGTAACATGGCCACTGGAGTCACTTCAACCCATGAAATGTGAAGAGATGTATTATTTTCTTTCCGAGTGGAAGCTTGAAGAGGCAGTATGCGATTTTTCCGTGTTCTCTTTACTATAACCTCCATGGCCAGCAGGACACGTGATAGGAGGTTTTCTTTGATCCTGTCTGAACACAGATCCCTGCCAGCTTGCAGCACGAGCAAAACACGAATTTGTTGCTTTAAGTCAATGGGATTTGGAGATTGTTAGATACCGCGACAAAGCCACTCCTTGGTAATCAGTACACAGTGTAAAAGACCCGTACGAGTCTGTTGTGTAATGGCTCCAACGTTTGTGATTTTCTTTTGCAGATATGTTCATTCAAAGCCCACTTTTTCAATTGGGTGACCTATTGGTAGAGATTTCTGAACTTTAAATTTTTCTTCTTCTATACTGTTCATCTCTTGGCTGCATAACTTAGCAATTTCATGAAAGTTCATAAGAAAAAGATGTATTTGAATAACTTAATTCCCCTGTATGTTGGCAGCTTCTGTAAAATTTCTTGAGAATATTTGAAATCTTGGCTGTAGTGAACATTCATTTCCATAAAATGGAAATAGGATTTCTGTCACCCATTACATTCTGTAAAAAAACAGAAGTTGAAAAACTACAGAATAATATTCTGTGACATGAAAGTACATACAATTCAAATATCAGTGTCAACAAATAGAGTTTTATTGAAACACACCCATACAGTGGCAGAGATTAGTAATAGTTTGCCAACAAGAATGTGTGGTCCACAAAGCCTGAAGTAGTTGCTGTTTAAAATGTCAGGTGCTTCAGAGAAAATGTTTGCAAACTCATGGGGTACATGATTAATGTTTTGCTGTATATAATCAAATAAACTGAATATTTTGTGATAATGTAACACGGTGCAGCCAAGAGGGGGGCCACAAATGGGGATTTGTAATGGGAGTCCAGAACTCAAGGTTTCCAGGAAATATTAGAAATATATGTAAGATGTCTGCACCCCCACAAGTCTGAACTGGGGGGGATGGGACTCCTGGAGCGGGGCCATTCAGAGCTGTTTTCTATAGCAGCAGCTTTGCAGCTAACCTCTGACATGGTCATTTAGCATATCTAAAACCTTTAACTGGTTTCATGGATATGTTAAATAGCTGTGGCCATGTTTTGAGCCAGGGGGATGGAAGTGACTTCCATCCAAGAGGTAACTGGGAGGCAACTCCCCCTGGACACAGCGCCTGCATGAGAGCTTGGAGATGATTGGCTCTGTGCCATGGGGCCACACCTTCCCACAGTTAACATGGCGGCCCAATAAAGCTGGAAGAATATGAAGTGCTGGCAGGTGTAGCGGATTGAAGGGAGGAGTTGGAAATGGGGCTGCAGAGGAAGATTGGTGGGGGGATTTAAACCTAGGCATGGCAGCCATAAGGCTCTCTGGAACACACAGCTTTTGGTGAGAGGGGAGAATGCGAGGCTTTGGGGCTCCCTTTGCCACGCAGCTTAGGAAGCTGGAAAGCAAGATGTAGCAGCGCTGCTGAGCTCTCTCTTAGCAGTTCGGAAGAATGCAGGAGAGATGCTGCAGGAAGGGCTCTTTGGACCATGAGGCTTTGGAGGAGTGGGGACCCCTCGGCCTGAGAGACAGAGAGAGGACCACGTGGCTTTGAGTGGCTCCTTTTGCCATGCGGCCTAGGAAGCAGGAGAGACTATTTGTGGGTATTCTATAGAAGGGGTATTCCAAAGAACTTTAGTATTTTAAAGGACACCTTAAGTCATTGCTCCAAGCCTGTATAACTTGTAAATAAATAATTCCTTTCCTTTTCACCAGTCTCTGGCATTGAGAGACGTCTTTCCATTGGCGGTGGGCATAACGAACCTGGTGCAGGGTTGGGGTATTATTTGGTGTCCCCGGCCCTGCTCTGTAACAATAATGTTTCATTTTTAATGCTGAAAGCTGTTTGTTTATACCATTTTTGCAATAATTGTAATTTAATATTAATCTTCCGTCAGTATTTAATTTAGATTGCTGAAATTCTGCAGCCAATCAGCAACAATGGATTTTTGAGGAGCCACAATAAGATCAGAAAACTTTGGTAATAATTGACAAGCATATCGCAGAGCTATTGCATGTTCAGTTCCAGACTACCACAATTGAGTATCACAAAAAAGCGAGTTGTAATCTTTTTGCTGGTGGAGCATAACAAACCCAAGAGCAGTAACACAGAGTATGCCTGCATTTCTAGCATGGAGCATTTTAATAAAAAGGTGGAAATCCTCAGAGAGCTGGAAGTTCTTTAATTTTGCGTTAATTTTAATTTTTCCTCCAAATTCAAGGAAAAATGGAGAGGAAATATTTGACATTCATATTTCCTTTATCTTCAAGTCATACTTTAATTAAAATGATCATATACAACTCAATCTGAATATCTTGCAATAAAACATTGTATTTTTTTTAAGATTTTATTTTTATTTATTTTTAGAGAGATGGGAAGGGAGGGAGAAAGAGAGGGAGAGAAACATCAATGTGTGGTCGCCTCTAACGTGGCCCCCACTGGGGACCTGGCCTGCAACCCAGGCATGTGCCCTGACTGGGAATCGAACCGGAACTGCCTGGTTCCCAGCCCGTGCTCAGTCCACTGAGCCACACCAGCCAGGGCAATATTTTTTTTAAATTAAACATACTGTGTGAGGATTTAATGTCCCTACATGCAAAAAGAAAAGGTTAACAGTAGTATATTTAAGAATAAGAATTTTAAAGAGAGATAATTTATTCTGAAAGATTATGTAGCCTCTATTGTGTTCAGGCATTACTTTAAATTTCTTACTTGGAAAATTATGTAGAAAAGCAAGTTAATTAATAAACCAAGAGAATATTGGTTAAAAACGACAAAAATGTTGGGTAGGGTAATAATATTTTCCAGTCACTTTTCCCCTATATCATCCTTTGAAATGACAAATTCAAGGAAAAATGGAGAGGAATTTGCAACCACTAACAATTACTCCAGTTTTATGCTAGGAACCATGAAATTAAACTTTGGACTTGAATTTATATCTTTAGTTAAGAAACTAAAATCTTTATTTATTAAACGCTGCATGTTCCACTATAAGAAATGTTAGGCTCAGCTTCAGCAAACAAGTATTTTAGGAGAAAAGTTCACCCCTGAGTTAACTCACTTGTGCAAGAAATAATTATATATATGTAAATATATATTACAGAGAATGATAATGTAACATGGTGCAGCCCGGGGGGGAGGGCAAATGGGGATTTTTAATGGGGTCCAGAAGTCAGGGTGTCCAGGAAATATTAGAAAAAAATATGTATAGGATGTCCTCGCCCCCACAAGCCTGAGCTGGGGGGTGGGACACATGGAGTAGCGCTATTCAGAGCTGTTCTGCATAGCAACAGCTTTGCAGCTAACCTCTAGAACGGTCATTTAACATATCTATAACCTTTAACTGGTGTCATGGATATGTTAAACAGTTGTGGCCATGCTTTGAGCCAGGGGGATGGGAGGGACTTCAGCCCAGGATGTAACTGGGAGGCAACTCCCCCTGGTTACAGCACCTGCGTGAGAGCTTGGAGGTGACTGGCTCCATGCCACGGGGCCACACCTGCCCACAGTTACTATGGCAGCCCAGTAAAGCTGGAAAAATACGGGAGTGCTGGCAGCTGTGGCCAATTGAGGGAGGAGTCAGAAATAGGGCTGCCGAGGAAGACTGGCGTCGGGATTTGAATCAGGCACGGCAGCCATGAGGGTTAGGCCCATGCAGGTTTTCTGAGGCTGGAACCACAGGGCTTTCGGGCTCCCTTTGCCACATGGCTTAGGAAGCAGGGGAGACACTGCAGGAAGGAAAGGGGTGAAAGCACTCTTGCTGGTGGGCCAGGAGAAGGTGCCATGTGGTTTGGATTGAGAACCGGAGATCCCAGAGACACAGCTGATGGTGCTGGGAACTGCGGGAAGCCTGCCAGCTGGGTACAGATTACTGGGAAGAACCAGGGACTACCTGAGCCACAGACCTCAATTTCTTTTCCTGAGATATGGTATCCCGGACTGGGAAAAGGTGGGAAGGAAGGACTGTGTGTGTTTGTGGGTGTTTTAAGGGACTTTGGGACTTTAGCGAAGACATTAAGTCATTACTCTAAGTCTGTATAACTTTTGAATAAATAGTTCCTTTCCTTTTTGCCAGTCTCTGGCACTGAGAGCTATAATTCCCTGGCAGCAGGCCAGGTGAACCTAGTACAGGGGGATCCTGAGAGAAGGGGGGGTCCATTCAGTAACACTATCCCCTCCCGACCCCCCAGGTCCATTCTGTAACAATAATATGACATATTAATATTAAAACATTTAATATATTGATAACATGTAACTGTAATAAAATAATATTAACTTTAGGAGTTCGGGAAAGCATTTACCATATGATGAATTTTAACTGTTGTTTTTGTTAGCTTATTATTACTGCTCAAAGCCCTGCTTATATGGTGGTCTTTTCCTGCAGGTGTGCCGTGTGCCGAGTATAGTCTTTACATCGACTTATTTAATCCACACAGCCTGGAAGAATAAGGATGTAATAAATATTTGCTGGATGAAAGAACACGTTGTCAAAAACCAGCATTGAATATACAGAAGAGACAACCAAGAGTCATAATCACACAACCAATAAGTAGCAAGAGAACTAATAGGAAAGCGCAGACTCAGAAAAACAAGTTTGACAAGAAATAGTTGGTCAACAAAATGGATAGCAGTGGAGAGTCTGGACATTGTGGGTTTGATATTGTGGAGTTCCTAGAGTTTCTACTGAAATAGAAGTATGTCACCTGGAGACCCGATTTAATCCATTTTAAACCTGGTTCCCTTTTGAATGAATTCCACTGCCAAGATCGCTTTCTCTCCCTGAGGGTCGGAGCAGCTGACTCAGGTTGTTTTGGTAGATGTGCCCACGAGCTGTATGTTCTTAGAAAGATGAGAAATAAATCCATATTTGTATTATTTGGGTTATTAAAAACAATGCTGTCGTGTACGTGTGCTGAAAATGGCTCTCCAAGTACAGAAAGGCATTTCATTCCTCCGTTAGGTCCCGGGGAACAGACCGCCACCAGAACGTGCTTAGAAAGTGATCAGAATAGATGACAGATGCAAACATAAAAGTTAAGGGAAAAGGTTGAATTAAAACTTTTGCCAGAAGAATCCAATAAAAAGTCAGTTACTTTAGATCTAACTTTTTGAATGTCTCTGTATTGGCCATGAGAGCGTGCGTGGGTGAATTCAAGGAAGACATAGCGTGTAGGAAACTCGTGGTATAAACAAGGTCATTAAAATTTCAGGCCCTTTAACACCTCAGTAACAGCCTGCCCGAAGGTTAACATTTATTGTTTCAAACTGCCAACATCTTGCTTTTATGGATGCATTTATATGCTAAATTGCCTATTATGTTAAGCTGTGAGTTCCCATTTAGTGGTATCAGAAATAAGATGTGACTATGTGTTTGTATTTTATTAGTGCTATGCCAGACTTCCTAATAGCTCAAAATTCCTAAGGCTGAAATTCATTGCATCTTCTTTAGAGGTTCTTGGCTAAAATAATTTGTTATAAATACTACATTTGCATAGACTTGGAGTTATGAGACTTCGGTCATCAGGAAAAGTGGAAAAAATGACTTCATTTGATTTTACCCTTAAGCAAATCATAAGTGACACATTTAAACAATTATATCAAGAAAATAAAACTACAATCTAAGTAATGACTACTCTTTCCTTAATGATTTCGGAGTAAATCAGCAGGAAACTCCAGGGAAATGGATGTTGAATAATGACGCGGCACTATAAACGTGCTCACATGGAGCTGTGTTGCCAGGCATTTGTGTGGTGCATCAGACAGTTCACTTGATTCTATTGAGTACTACATAACATGATAAAAAATGGGCTACAGGAACTGCTACATGCCAAGCTTCAATTTGATGTAGTGAGGGTAGAAAGTACTGATTAAATGCACAGATTGAAAAGGAAATTGAAACTCCTACTCAGAAAAAGACTTTCCCTGCTGGTGGATGAAAATACATTCCATTTGGGAAATACCATGCAACCCGCCCTTTCCCCACACACCTTCTGAATTATTTTCTTACACTTGAAAGACATTAGCATCAGAACACAAGAACGATAGATTTATAAAGCAAGTCACAGATTTGAACCAATAGCTTGCTTTTATGCAGCATTGCATAATTATTAAGTATTTTATTCCACTTAAAGTTCATTTTTTTCTGGCATCAAAACCCCTGAACGGATGAACTTTTTTTTCCCTCAGTGTTGAAGGTATTAGATACGTAAGGGAAAGCAAACAAAGTAAAGAAGATATATTTCTTGAACACTTAGTATGTATCAAATACCATGTCAGGTGTATTAGGCGATTAGTCACCACCTTAACATTCCATTCAATGTATCCCTTTTCGTTTTCTGTCACAGCTATTTGATTTAGGTGGGATTAACCCCACACCTAGTCCTAGCAACGAACACTGATGTTCTAAGTCATTTGTTTGCTCATATTAGTTGTTCATTGTGAGCACATGACTGAGACAGTCTAATCATGCAGGGCATTTTGTTGACTCTTTCGGGGAGAGGTTTTCCTCTCCTTGATGAGAATAAGAAGGCAGGCAGATCTGGGAGCGGCTGGCAGGCACGCAGTTAAAATGAAAGGGGCCCACCTGCGCACACAGCCAACAGGACAAAGAAGGGGAACCAAAATCAAATCAAAGTCACCCTCTCCCGAACCCCATACATAATATTTACTCTTTAAAGTCACTTTGAGCTTAGTTTTCTATTACTAAGAAACAAAACTCCTATCTGATATATAGGTCTTTTGTATCATTTTGAGTCTGGTTTCCCAGTCTCTCACTGGGTATTAAGCTAACAGTATGTTTATTCCATTCCAAATTTCTGTGAGATATTAATAGAAGGAGAAGAGAGATTTTTTCAAGAAATCAAAAACGAGTCTGAATCATCCCATAGCAGTGACTGAATATTGGGAACATGGAATGAATTTAACTTGAATGTTGTGAAGTGAGTTAGAATATTCTCACATTACAAAACTTATTGAGTCCTGCAGTCTGAAAATTGTCAACTGAGACTCCCGCTAAGGACTGCTGCATCACAAACGCGGCCAGGTGAAGACTTGACGGTCTGGGAATGCCTTTCACCGGCTGCGCAGGCGCACACCGCTCTCACCGTCAGCACGTAGTTGGCGGCACCTGCCTAGGAAGATGCTGCCTGGGCAGCACCTCCCTCGCCTTCAGATGACCTTTGGACGATGCTGAGCTGACGTCCGCTTTCCACACTCACGGTGGAATGGAATAGAGGGTAGATTTCATTTCAAACATTGTTTCCCTCATTATCTTAAAGACAATCTTTAAAAAAAAAAAAAACAACCTCCCATTT
>PVJI01024798.1:0-21410 GCA_004026765.1 Micronycteris hirsuta
TCTCTTCTTGCCTTACATGTACAGGGACCAGTTGACAAAGTAACAGAAAGGCAACAGATAGTATTGGAAACAGGAAAGAAAAGCAAGAAATAACAGTAGGGATGTTATATAATGTTATATACTGAAATAGAAAGTGCCAAAGTAGTTGAAAGTGGTCGTCTCCTAAGAGGAGTAATCAGTTTATGAAGGACAGGAAAGGATCTGCTGTTTTCTTCATAAACCTTATAATAGTGTTTGCCTTTTGAAACTCCGTACATGTAAAATTGGATACAATTTTACGTACACCCAAATAATTTTAAATGCCCACCTATGGTATTTTCTGTGAACAAGTTGTGGGAAATAACCTTTTTAAGCAGTTTTTCTTTCTAATTACTGAAGTAATCCTTGCATGTACCAAGGGTATGATACATTACTTACCCACTGGAGTGTATTGTGCCTGCTATAAAAATCTTTATGAAAATGAGGGCAGAAAATTAGGCCTTTAAATTACACAGACTTCAGGTGATTATGGTTAGAAAATAAGCCCACTTATGGGGACGGTAGCTGGGAGGGCAATTTTTTATTTATAATTGACTAGAAACTGACAGTATTGTTAATGTGTGGCAGGCAACTATGTTTGATTAATTTCATGGATGTAATGGCAGAATTTTTTTGTGTCCTAAATAAATGACTCAGGTAAGATAGATCAATACATAAGCAGTGAATTTTTCCTTGACCATTGTGTATTCTGTTACTCTGTGTAGGAGTTGACTGAATTTCACTTGAATTTCTATATTCATTTTCTACTGATAATAACTCATTAGAATTTTCAGTATAGAATAAATGCTTTTAATAGACTAGACTTCACAGTTCGACTGTGTTTGAGTTTACAAAGTCAAAGATTTTACAAATCTTCGATAAATATTTATAATTTTATATCATTCTTTAACATGAGCTGTACTCTTCTCTGAGTTAATTTTAGTGTATTTAAAATGTCGCCAGTTTTTATTATTAATATATTTGTTATGAAAATTGTTTTTCTTTGAAAAATTCAAAATATTTGTGAATTTAGTAACTTGAATGAAGGTTGCTACAGTAACTGAGGAAATTACAACTCCTCTAATAAGGACAAATGCACTGTACTGTACCATAATAAATCAGGAAATGAATTTATATTCTATCTACACAGAGGTGACCTATCAAAATGACAAATTTTAGTTTTTACTGTATTTTAAAATCCTTGTAGCAAGGCTGCCATGCATAGTAATTAAAAGCATGAGTTCTGGATCCAGACTGGCTACACTCAAATTCCAGTTGTGCCACCTACTGGTATTTTACCCTTGGCCAAGCTACTTAACACTTAGGACTTAGATTCTTCATTGTTAAATAGTGTGGTGAAGATTAAATGAATTACTATCTTCAAAGCATTTAGAAGAGCAAGTGGCTTAGAGTAACACTATATAAATGTGTTGTTGTTAATAGAGTTATTATAATCATTATCCTCATTATTATTATTCCTCACTCATACCCTCTTATGAAAGGAGGAACTGGTTTGAGGGACCATGATGGAAAGGAAATTAATGAGTAGTAAGTGAGATCATATCATTAGAGCAATTAAGAAGTCTTAAATGCTGTATTTCTTTAATTAAGGGCTGTTAGATGAAACATACAACACCCTTTGCTGATATTCCAAAGTGAGAACATGACCTTTTATTTATTATTGGCATTTTTTCTTTAACAGATGATCAGTATATATTAAGCTATGTTGGTGATGATGATGACTAAGGAAGGGAACATCAAGCCCACATGCAATGCAGGTTCACAGGCAGGTCTCATCTCTTTAGTTTTTCACATGAAATCAGTCTCTAACTTACTGTCAAATAACAGAAATGGCTCAGTCCTAAGGGGTATGAGCTCTGGAATCAGCCTGCTTAGGTTCAAATCCCCATTCCCTTTCATAGTATCTGTGATCTTGGGTGAACTGCTTATCCTCTTTAAGCATCAGTCTTCTTGTCTATAAAGTGAAGATGTAAACAGTAATAACATCATGAATTCCATAGAGCAGAGGTCAGTAAATTATTACTTAGAGGCCAAATTCAACCTACAATCTGTTTTTGTAAATGAAATTTTACTGAAACACAGCCAAATCCATTTGTTTATGCTTTGGCTTTCAGAGCTCAATAGTGTGACAGAGATGTTATATCTCACGAAGCTGAAAACAATTTATGATCTAGCCATTTAGAGAAAAAGTTTACCAACCCCTGATCTAAAGGAATAAGTAAGATAATGCATGTAAATATGTATTCTGGTTCCTGGCACCTCACAAGTACTCGATTAATATTAATGATTAGCTTTCTCTAATGCCAAAGATGCAAGAATCATTCACTAAGGCTTAAAATATACAGCTAATGTCTGTAAACAATGTGTATCTGAATGAATTTCTGACATATTTAGAAAGTCAACCTAATATCACTATACTTCACCATTTTCCTGGCACAGAGTTGTCTCATTCATTCATTCACTGATTTGTTGTATCTCAGTGGTGTTCACACATCTGATGTATCAATAGGTTAGTGGATCAGCAACCTGTGGGCATCTGCCTGATTTATAGTTATGTGCTGAAGAGGCCAGAGGATATTTAGTGCTAGGGAAGAGACATTGAAGCGATTGTCAGGGTCTGTCTTAATGGTCCTTGTATCTGTATCTGAGTCTTTTTGAGAGAAATCCTGCTTTCTTATGAGACTGTGTGAAAGAGGGAAGCATGCTCAACTCTGCTTTTTATCCCAGGGACAAAGTAGTAAATAAAATGAAGAGAAGAGCAGAGGGGCATTCCTCCTCTGTCACTGTGATATGTACCATGGCTGCAGCTTGTTCTTCAGGACTAACCTTGGAAGCATCAGAAGATGGTTTCTTGGCACTGCTATTCATATCGTCTGTCACTGGAAGGAGCCACAGGTACAGTGTGGAGGGTCAAGGGGGAAAGTCATTCACCAGCAGATGTTAACAGATTATCAGTATATATCCTAGAGTAGTATCCTAGAGTTGAGAAACCTAAAAGCTAAGAAACCCCAGGGGTGCTCATAAATAGTTGGGTGAAATTTTGAGGAAGGTAGAGGCTCTTTCCTTAAACATGTAAATAAAAACTAGTGAAACTGAAGTTATTAATGCTATCGCATTTTTTTTCATGTGAACAAGTTGGTGAAACCTAGTGCAACTTCATTTCATACTCGTGACACAAATGTATATTGAGAATGCACACTGCTTTATGAACAGAAGCTGTGGTTCAAAAGAATTTAAATACCCTACTAAGCCCTGAAAAGCAAAAGATAGCTATCTACTTTTTGCCAGTATCTCTGGTGGAAAAACTGCAAGAACTTGTCATTCCTCCTTGTTTTGTAGATGGGAAAACTGAAACTGAGAGGAAGTAATATGTCAAGGTCCTTCAGTTATTAGTGTGAGAGCCAGAACCAGACTCCAGTGGAAAGCCTTGTTCTCATATGGGAGGGGAATTGATCAGGTGGAGTCTTCTCCTGCCTGCAAAGAGTAATGCCAAGCAAGCCTGCCCCTACCATTTATACAGTCCAGGTCAAGAGTATAAATGAAGGTCCACACACTATTATCTAAAAATATAAATGTTCTAAATTAGGATAGCAAAGAATTAAATAAAATATGTTTTATTCTTTTATCTTGACAAAATACTTTTATAAATATCTGGAGATCCTGGTTCAAATTAGGATTCTGAGACTCCTTGTCCCCATGTATACCTCACTTTGTGTAGTAAGCTACAGATTAGGGAGGGCCAGAATGGGACTCTAAGATTAGAATTCAAGATCAAGTGTCTCTCTTGCTAGATTCTAAGCATATTATGGCAGCAGGCATTTAGAATCAGGACAAGTGGAGAAACCACACAAAATCATTTTTTTTTATCATTGAGAATGTAAACATTTATTTACTTTCTTTTTTAAAATTAAATTTATTGGGATAACATTGGTTAACAACATTGTATACATTTTAGGTGTACAAACTTATAATATATCATCTGTATATTGCATTGTATGCTCACTACACAAAGTCTAGGCTCCTTCCATCACTATATATTTGACCCCTTTTACTTTCTTTATCCCCCACCTAACCTCCTTCCCCTCTGGTAACCACCATACTATTGTCTATGTCTATGAGTTGTTTTGTTTGCTCATTTGTTGATTGCTGTTTTATATCCTACATATGACAAAACCATTATTTAAAGCATGTATCAATGAGATACAGCCCTGTGTCCCTTAAATACACCTGAGCTACACATCCCCTTTCCCTTCTTGAATCCAGCTGAGTTAAAATGGAAGCATCAAATATTATAAAACATTTTAGCTAATAGAACCTCAGTCTGGTTGGCAGGAGGTAATCTTCATGTATATCTACTTTACAGGGAAGCAGAAGATTTTGGAACCATATAGAGATAAATAATATAGGGTCCTGTAGACAGAAGCCAACTAAGTCAAACCTTATGTTGAGGCTTCTCTAGTTATCATCTCCACATAGTAATCTCAATTTCAAGGCTCTCAGGGCCACCGGAGCCTCTTTAGTATCTTTCAAACTTAGAAAAGAAAAATAAAAACCTCCATTTTATTAACAGAAGAAATAGATTCTTTCTTTTCAAATGTTCAATATTATAGACCTCTGACTCTTCAACAGCATGCTTCTTTAGGCCATTTGGTAATTTTCCTTACTTAATTTTAGTGATATTCTGTATGCTTTTAGCAATAGTGGTAGTGAATCAATTAATCTTGAAAACATACCTCTTGTCCTAATTTTATCATTATTTCTATCACTCCTTCCTTCTGATTTTATTTAGAGTGCCCTCATTCCTTATTTCTATATCCAAAGAGAGGCAGTGTTGAATTTTCCTATGTTTTCAAAGTACTTTTGCTTAAAATGGGAGCCAATTACATTCACAGCAGAAGAAACTTATGGGCTTAAGTACTTTATATTTTCAACAATACATCTTCAAGAGTGTTTTTATTGATCAACTAAAGAACTAGGACACTCAGGACCCTAAGGCAGGTTAAACATCTCTTCAAATGGTTTATCATGAAACTATTTAAAACCACTTCACAAAGCCTAGAAGTGGCTTGGGAATCAGAAATATTTCATAAACTAGGTGGTGTCAGTTAATAAGGAAAGAGAGCTGCACAGTTATTTAAGAAATTTAGACAATAAAAATGGGATAGACCAGTCTACCATGCTCTTATTCTATTTTGTAACTCATCATCCACATATATTTCTTGAGAACTCTAAGTACTTGATGCAGATCAATAGTATCTTGATTTTCAAGGCCAACAACTAATTAATATAAAATTGGCAAACAGGTTGAGAAAAAATCAATTACTAGTGCTAATGTGACCATATTTCTTAGTTGTTAGTTCCAAGGTCTGTGTTTTTGCTTCGTTCACCCACTTACCAATTATGAATCATGTTTAGAATGCCATCAGAGCACTTATAGAATATCTACTGGATTTGGAGCATACTATCTTCATTATAAAATTTACCTTTAAAAACTACCTAACATTTCTGCCTTTAAGAATTTTAATGTAGGACTTCCGCCAAGATGGCGGCGTAGGTGGACGCACTCGCCGCCCGCACATCCAGAGTGTCTAAACAACGAACGCAGTAGCGAAAAATTAAACAACCAGAATGGACAGAATCGAACTGAAGGGAAGTCCGACACCCAGGAGGCCCCGCTCCCAGAGGCAACGTCATCCAAAAAGCGACCCAGGTTGCAGGCACCTGCCGGCCGACAAGTGCACTGAGATAAAAAGAATGAAAATGGCCAAAATGAAAGATCAGAACAAATTACAACTAACGGATGATGACATAGTCAACCTATCAGATGCGCAATTTAAAATGCTTGTAATCAAAATGCTAACAAAACTGGAAGATAGGTGGACACAAATAGTTGAACAGATGAAGAATACAATAAGGATAATGGAGGAAGATTTACAGGGAACCAATAGGAAAAAAAAAAGGAGGTTTGATCTCAAACCAATGGGATGGACCCGAAGGAAGAAACAAGAATTAAAAAAAATGAGGAGGGTCTCAGGAACCTCAGAGACATTTGTAAACGACCCAATATCCGGATCATAGGGCTGCCAGAAGGACAAGAGGAACACCAAGAAATTGAACGTATTTTTGAACAGATAATGAAGGAAAACTTCCCACATCTGGCAAAGGAAATAGACTTCCTGGAAATCCAAGAAGCTCAGAGAACCCCAAAGAAGCGGTACCCAAAGAGGAACACACCAAGGCACATCATAATTACATTACCCAAGGTCAAGAATAAGGAAAGAATCTTACAAGCAGCAAGAGAAAAAGAGACAGTTACCTACAAAGGAAACCCCATAACACTGTCAGCGTATTTCTCAAAGGAGACCTTCCAAGCAAGAAGGGGCTGGAGAGAGATATTTTAATTCATGAAGAGCAAGGGACTACAACGAAGAATAATCTATCCAGCAAAACTTTCACTTAGAATGGAAGGGTAGAGAAAGTGCTTCTCAGATAAGGTCAAGTTCAAGGAGTACATCATCATGCAGCCTCTACTATATGAAATGTTAAAAAGTTTCGTATGAGGACTCAGGAGCGAAGGCACCGAGGCCAGATCAGCTACCAGGAAATTCAGATCAGTCACAGCCAAGACGCTTCTGAGGTAAGCAAGCAAAATGCAACCAGAGAAACAAAATAGAACCAGAGACATTGAAGTTTAGAACATCTGGCAGTAACCAGAGGGGAAGGGGAAGGGGAGAAGGGGGACAAGGATATTCAGGAACTGCTATAAAGGTCACATGGACAAAACCAAGGGGGAGGGGGGAAGCCAGGGAGGGAGGTGGGTTTGCCTGGGGTGGGGTTGGGGGAGGGTAAATGCGGACAACTGTAATTGAACAACAATAAAATAATTTAAAAAATAATTTTAATGTAGATGAAATTGTATACACACACATATACACACATATACATATATTGAATATTTTATATATGTGGGTATATATAATATTCATCCCTTTGGGGATGAATCAACCAGTAAGTTAAAGCTTATGTATGTGTTTGTCTTTGGGTGAGAGGGGTCAGGAAAGTGATGTAAAGATGACCACATTTTAGTGTGGGAACCTAGAAGGTATCCCATACATCTGGTATCTTCAGGCTTCTCAGATGATCTTGAAGAAACCAGACTAAGAGGAGAAGGGACCTTCTTTGCAGTGTGATTTCAATCTACAGGAGGGAGGAGACCATTCCCTCTGATGTAGCCTAGAATAAGGAGCTCTGATTCCAAGGCTCTCTGAGAGGGCAAACAGCAGAGTGCAGAGATTGCCTAAATCTGTAGAGATTAACCCTTTCTCTGCTCACTACCATATCCTCGAAACACTCTGCTGATCCCATCCATGGACATCATCACCCCTGATGTAGACTGCTGCTATAATCTTCTCTCCTTCCAATGGGCCAAAAAATGATAACTACTCAAAGCTCATATGTGGAGAAACCTGAAATCATAGAGCCCTCCATTCCAATTAGTCCAGTTGTTTTTGCAGCAGTTGAATGTTAATAAACTTCTTACTTCATAATTACATTACTCAAGATTAAAGATAAGGACAGAATTTTAAAAGCAGCAAGAGAAAAGGAAAGTTACCTACCGAGAAGTTCCCATAAGACTATCAGCTGATTTCTCAAAAGAAATCTTGCAGGCAAGAAGGGACTGGAAAGAAGTATTCCAAGTCATGAAAGGCAAGGACCTGCATCCAAGATGACTCTGTCCAGCAAAGTTATCATTTAGAATAGAAGGGCAGATAAAGTGGCTCCCAGATGAGGCAAAGTTAAAGGAGTTCATCATCACCAAGCCATTATTATATGAAATGTTAAAGGGACTTATCTAAGAAAAATAAGATAAAAAATACCAACAGTAAAATGACAACAAACTTGCAACTAATAACAACTGAACCTAGAAAAAACAAAAACAAACTAAGCAAACAACTAGAACAGGAAAAGATTCACAGAAATGGAGATCACATGGAGGGTTATCCACAGGGAGGAGAAAGGGGGAGAATGGCGGAAAAGGTACAGGGAATAAGAAGCATAAATGGTAGGTACAAAATAGATAAGGGGAAGTTAAGAATAATATGGGGAATAGAGAAGCCAAAGAACTTATATGTATGACCCATGGTCATGAATTAAGGGGGGATGTCGGTGGGAAGGTGGTAAATGGAAGAGAGGAATAAAGGGGAGAAACAAATGAGACAACTGTAATAGTATAATCAATAAAACGTATTTTTTTACTTTATTGTTGTTCAATTACAGTTGTCTGCATACTCTCCCCTCCACTCCCCCTCCAATCCTACCTCCCTTCCCTGCCTCCCTTCCCCCCTTGGTTCTGACCACTATAGAGGACACATGAATAAAATATATTTTTTAAAAAACTACTTATCTCATTCTTCTGCAAAGCCACCATCCCTGAAAGACACCAACAACTTTACCTGCAATGATTCTGAGAGATATTTCTACACTTGCTGAAATGAGTAGACATGTGACTTATGAGTTAGTTAAAGAGGCTTAGTAGTTCAAAGGAGAGGAGTTACAACATGAGAAGAAAACTTTTAAATAACTGTAATTAGAATTATTATGAAAAATAAAGAAAATTACCACAAAAATTCTGAGAAAACAAAACAGTTTTGGATTTTTTTTAAAGTGATTTGTGGCCTTGGCTGGGTGCCTCACTTGGTTAGAGCATTGTCCCACACACCAAAAAGTTGTGGGTTTGATCCCTTGTCAGGGCACATACTTAGGTTGCAGGTTCCATCTCTGGTCGGGGTGCATATGGGAGGAAACTGATAGATATTTCTCTCTCACATCTCTCTCTCTCTCTCTCCCCCTTATCCTCTGGCTCCTCCTCCTTCACCCTCTCTTTCTTCCAAAAATCATTAAAAACACAAAGGAACACATATAAAGTACCCTTGGACAAAGCCAAGGGGAGAGTAGGGTTGAGTGAAGGAGGTGGAGGTGGGTGGAGGGGATTAGAGTGGTGAGGGGGAAATGGGGACAACTATAGTTAAACAACAATTTTAAAAATCTGAAGAAAATCAATAAAACATATCCTTGGGTGAGGATTTAAAAAAGTGATTTATGAATTTAAAGATTCCAAAGAAGTGAAAAAATTGCATTAACAGTGCTGAAAATCTTAATAAGTGAATTGAAAGTTCAAATGCAGAAATTATCTCAAAAAGCAAAACAAAATATGACTAGAATTCATGAGTAAAGAAATAAAAATATTATAGAAAAAGCCAAGAGATATACTGTATAGCAATAGAATTTCCAGGAGAGAAGGTAAATTAAGGAAACGAAGCAGTAATTCAAGAAATCTGAGAAAGAAATCTTATCTGAGCTTCAAAAGTAATCAAGTTTTGCAGATCCTAAGTGTTCATTGGATACCAAACAGGATTAAATACACACACACACACACACCCCTTGTGAAATTCCAGGATAGAGGATATTGGAAACATTCAGACAGAAAAATACAAGCTATGAACAAAAAAGAAAATAATCAGGGAAAACAGATTTCTTTTCTGCTATATAAAACTAAAAATTATATTATCTCATTTATAAAATTTTGAGAGAAAAGTATAGCATCCCATGCATGCTCTCATTTACTTATTAAATCAATCTTGACATATTTTTTTACATATGTAGGGGCCCAGAAAGTATATTAACTAAGCATCCTTTCTGAAGAAACTGAAGAAATTCTCAAGGAAAATTAAAATTAAATCAGAACAATTTTTGAGAATGAGGGAAATGAAATATCTAAGAAACAATGGTGAATAATAACTTTAGGATACTTTGTTTAGTTATCTTCATTTTTTTCTCCATTTGTATTGCTCTGACATTAATCCACGCTATTATAAACTCTCACGAGATTGCTTCGTCAGTCATCTCCTAACTGTTCTCTATGCTCTCCTTCACTTTGGCAAGACTCATTGTTTTGAAAGAGAGTACATTGAGACTAATTCCCCCACATTCCTAAAAGCCTTCAGGAATCTCATTTTTCTTAGGTTAAAAAAAAAACTAACTCTTTAATGTGCTCTGTGAAGATTTTGCATGGTATTGCTCCATCTTACCTACTCAGCTTTTTTCTTTATTATGTATTTTCCATTACCATTTAGTCACCATATACCCCCTCCCTCCAGCAATCATACACTATTTTTTCTTGTCCATGAGTTCTTTTTCCCTTTTGCTCAATCCCTCTACTCCCTAACCTCCCCCTTCCACTAGTTGTCATCTATTTTTGATCTATGAGCCTATCTCTCTTTCACTTATTAGTTCAGTTTGTTCATTAGGTTTCACATGTGAGTGAAATCATATGGTATTTGTCTTTCTTTGACTGGCTTATTTCAATTAGCATACTGTTCTCTAAGTCCATCCATGATGTTGCAAAGGGTAAAATTTTATGCTTTTTTATGGCTTAGTAGTACTACATTTTGTAAATGTCCCATAATTCTTTCATCCACTCATCTACTGATGGACACTTGGGCTGCTTTCCTATCTTGGTAATTGTAAATAACACTGTAACAAACATAGGGGTACTTATGTTCTTTCAAATTAGTGTTTTGGGTTCCTTTGAATGTATTCCTACAAGTGGGATTGCTGGGTCAAGAGCCAGATCCATTTTTAATTCTTGAGGTATCTCCATACTGCTTTCCACAGTGGCTGCACCAGTCTGCATCCCCACCAACAGCGCAAAAAGGTTCCCCTTTATCCACATCCTCACCAGCACTTGTTGTTTGTTGATTTATTAATGATAGCCATTCTGACAGGTATTTCATTACAGTTTCTATTTGCATTTCTCCGACCATTAGTGACATTGAACATATTTTCATATGTCTATTGGCCATCTGTATGTCCTCTTTGCAGAAGTTCAGGTCCTTCACCCATTATTTAATTGGGTTGTTTGTTTATTTGGTGTTGAGTTTTGTAAGTACTTTGTAAATTTTGGATATTAACCCCTTATCAGATATATCAGCAAATATGTTCTCCTATACCATCTGTGTCTTTTTATTTTGTTGAAAGTTTCCTTTGCTGTGCAAAAACTTTTTAGTTTGATGAAGTCCTATTTGTTTATTGTTCCTTTTGTTTCCCTTGCCTGGGGAGATATATCCAACAAAAAAAATTTCTATGGGCAATGTCAGAGATTTTGCTCCCTATGTTTTCTTCTAGGACTTTTATGGTTTTGAGTCTAACATTTAAGTCTTTGATCCATTTTGAATTTGTTTTTGTGTGTGGTGTAAGAAAGTGACCTACTTTCAATATTCTGCACATATCTGTCCAATTTTCCCAACACCATATATTGAAAAAAAATTACCTTTAGCCCATTGTATGTGCTTGTTTCCTCTGTCGAATATTAAATGACTATAATGGTGTAGGCTTATTTCTATGCTCTTTATTCTGTTCCATGTGTCTGCTTTTATGCCAGTGCCATGTAGTTTTGATTACTATGGCCTTGTAGTAGAGTTTGATATTAGGCACCATGATTCCTCCAACTTTGTTCTTCTTTCTCAGGATCACTGTTGCTATGTGGGGCCTTTTGTGTTTCCATATAAATTTTTGAAATATTTGCTCTAGTTCTATGAAATATGTCATTGAAATCTTGAAAGGAATTGTTTTGAACCTATAGATTGATTTGGGTATTATGGGCATTTTAATGATGTTAATTCTTCCAATCCTTGAACGTGTGTTACCACTTATTTGTGTCTTCTTCAATTTCTTTCTTCAGTGTCTTATACTTTTCTGAGTACAGTTCTTTCACATGCTTGATTAGGTTTACTCCTAGGTATTTTATCCTTTTTGAAGCAAATGTGAATGGGATTGTTTTCTTCATTTCCCTTTCTGTTAGTTCATTATTGGCATATAATAATGTAACTGATTTCTGTATATTCGTGTTGTTTCCTAGTCCTTTGGGAATTCATTTATCTGTTCTAGTAGTTTCTTCGGTGAATCTTTGGGATTCTCTATGTACAGTACCATATTATCTGCAAATAATGACAGTTTTACTTCTTCCTTTTCAATTAGGATGCTTTTTTATTTCTTCTTGTCTGATTTTTGTGGCTAGGACTTCCAGTACTATGTTGAATAAGAGAGGTGAAACAAGACATCCTTGTTTGTCCCCAATCTTAAGGGGAATCTTGTAGTTTTTCCCCATTGAGTATGGTGCTGGCAGTGGGTTTTTCATATATGGCTTTTATTATGTTTAGGTATGTTCCTTCTATTCCCAGTTTGCTAAGGGTTTATATCGTAAAGACATGCCAGCAGGCCCCACCTCATGGCCCAGCGGCTGCCCATCCCGCCGCAGCAGCAGAGGCTGAGCGCTCATGCCTGCTGCCCTGGGGGAAGAGCACGCCTGACACTGCCTCCCAGAGGCACCATGCACACCCGACCCCACTGACCCAGCCACAGCAGCAGTGTCCGGTGGTCAGTGGCGTCCCTGCCCTGCGGGGTCAACTGGTTCCTAAGAGGAAGGTGGAGACACCCCGAGAGAGGAGATCAGTAGGGATCAGGAAGTCAGCAATCCCAAGAAAGACTTAACTCAGTGGGAGAGCCAAACTACTCTGAAGAGACTCTGAGAGTCCCTAGCATCTAGGACAGCAAAGAGTGAGAAGGTGGTGTGTGAGTTGTCCCTAACTGGTGCACCTCAAGAACAGCACAACTGGTGTTCTGAAGGCATAGGCTGGGCACAGAAGGGCATTGGGGGCCCTGTAGCAAACTGAGTAACTGGGTTGGAGGCTGGGCCACTGTAAAGAGTGAAGCTCAAACCTGACCCCCATCCCCACAAAACCACAGGAATGGAGAAAAGCAAAACCAATCCCCCCTCAGCCTGCTGCAGCCAGGAAGACCAGCAAAACTGGCTTGGCCAGTTTAAAGCCAGCAGAGGCTTTTCTTTTCTTTTTTTTTTCCTTTACTCCTCCTTCCTTCCTTCCTTTCTTCCTTTCTTTTTTTTATCCCTTCTTCCTTTCTTTCTTTTATGTTTATATTTTTTTACTTTATTGTTGTTCAACTACAGTTATCTGCATCCTATCCACTCCTCCCCTCCCCCTCCAATCCCACCTCCCTTCCCTGCCTCCCTCCCCTGCCTTGGTTCTGTCCATGTGTCCTCTATAGTGGTTCCTAAAAACCCTTCTCCCCATTGTCCCCTCCCCCCTCCCCCCTGGCTATTGTTAGATTGTTCTTAATTTCAATGTCTCTGGTTATGTTTTGCTTGCTTTTTGCTTTTGTTGATTATGTTCTGGTTAAAGGTGAGATCATCTAAAATCGTTCCCACTAAGATCAGGAACAAGATAAGGTTGTCCACTATCACCACTTCTATTCAACATAGTACTGGAAGTTTTAGCCACAGCAATCAGACAAGAAAAGGAAATAAAAGGCATCCAAATTGGAAAGGAGGAAACAAAACTGTTGTTTGCAGATATTTTTATTTTTATTTTTTTATTCCCACAAGTGGGCAGTAAATCCTGGAGCTGTGAAAGGACCAGAGTTAGACCCAAAGAAGGATTATCCCAACAACTGAGACAGTGAGACAAATTTCACTTTGCTATTCCAGAGAACTTGCAAGTTATTGTATATTTGTATTATGATTTTTCATTATTTTAAATCTTTTATTTTATTAGTTTTTTTATTTCTCTTCTTTCTATTTAGTCTTCACTTGGTTTGTTAAATTGCATTGTTTGAACGGTTCTCCTTATTCTCTCTTTCATAGTGTATTTTTAATTATCCTTCTTTCATTTCACTTGTGTTCCAATAGCACACTACTCTAGGTCATGTACTTCCCACTTTTGTTCTTCAGATAACATAGATTCTGTCACATGATTGCTGCTCCATTACTATTGTAAATAATGTCTGTTCCATACAATTGTAAATACTACACAGCACCCCTCCAGGAACTTAGCTCACTTCTCTGTTTCTGGAACTTTATTACTGTTGTGGTTAACTCTATTCTCTGGCATACTACATCTATTTTCTATTCTTTACTCTCACTATATCTCATAATCTGACCTAACACAAGCTCATGACTTTCAAGAACCAACTCACAATCTTTCCCCCCAGCCTAACAAGTCTTATCTTTCTTCAACACTTTCTAAAAAGTGGTTAGTTGGGTGAAATATCATTGTTAACAGTATACATATTCAAAGGATCTCCTATCTCTTCCCTATGGATTGGTACTTTAAATACTATAGAATACACTCCCGATGTCTTAATCCATTTTGCCTTCCCCCTCCAACTGATCACACAAGAGTAGGTGGGAGCTTTGAAAAACAGTATACCTGCTAGAAGAGGAAACCCACCACCAAAGGAACCACCAGCAGATAATAACGGAAGAAGGTGAAGGAGTGAGTGGAAGTCACACTAACCTCCACCCAGGACCAATCTGGAAATACAACTAAATGGTAGATAAATTACCCAGAACAAACAACTGAACAATAGTGAGAGAAAAGCCTCAAAACCTCATACAGATAGAAAAACCAGCTTCAATACAACGTGTCCACATCCACACAACAGAATACAAGATGTGGTGGATGGAGCGACCCTCAGTTAACCAGCTGAAGGGAAGAACCTACCAAAGAAAGCCTCAACAACAATCAAAACACGAAGACATACAGAGAGCCAACAAAAATGACAGCCCAAGACCAGCAATCTCAGAAGACCAAGTAGACTGCAGTACTGAAACTCACAGGTCTCCTACCATAGAAGTTCATACCAGAAATCCAGGGAGTCAGGAAAGATCAATTTAAGAAGCAGAGGCTAATAAGAAGAGTCTCACAAACAATGGGAAGACAAAGAAACAATCCCCAAATGAAAGGAAATGAGGATGCTTCAGACAGAATGAGAAATGAAATAGAGGCAAGTCAACTATCAAATATTGAGTTAAAAGCAATGGTTATTAAGAAGCTCAATCAGCCCTGGCTGGTGTAGCTCAGTGGATTGAGTGTGGCCTGGGAACCAGAGAGTCCCCTTTCGATTCCCTGTCAGGGTACATGCCTGGGTTGCAGGCCAGGTCCCCAGTGAGGGCCATGTGAGAGGCAACCATACATTGCTGTTTCTCTCCCTCTCTGTATTCCTCCCTTCCCCTCTCTCTAAAATAAATAAGTAAAATCTTTAAAAAAAGAAGCTCAATCAGCTCACAGAGAATTACCAAAAAACTACACAGAAACTACAATGAACTCACTGCAAACTATATCAACATGAAAAAGAAAAAAAAACTATTAACAAGGACCAAGAGGAAATGAAGAATGCAATTTCTGAACTGAAGAACACAGTAGAAGGAATCAAAAGCAGGCTCAATGAGCAGAGGATTGGATCAGTGAGCTGGAGGACAAGGTAGAAAAAAACAGCCAGAAAGAGCAAAAAAAGGAAAAGAGACTCAGAAAGAATTAAGAGGGGTTAGGGAAATTCAGAACAGCATGAAAAGTAATAATATAAGTATAACAGGGATACTAGAAAGAGAAGAAGAGCAAAGGATAGAAAACCTGTTTGAAAAAGTAATGATGGAAAACTTCCTTAATCTGATGAGAGAAAAAGTCACACAAATTCAGGAAACACAGGGAGTCCCAATAAAAAGGAACCCAAAGAGTCCCACTTCAAGACCCATCATAATTGAAACAGCGAAATTCTAAGACAAAGTGAAAATCTTGAAGGCAGCAAGGGAGAAACAGAAAGAAACATACAAAGGAGCCCCAATACGGCTAGCAGCTGACTTCTCAATTGAAACACTCCAAGCCAGAACGGATTGGCAAGGAATATTCCAAGTACTGAAAACCAGAGGCCTGCAACCAAGGCTACTCTACCCAGCAAGGCTCTCAATTAAAATGGAAAGCCAAATAAGGAGCTTCCTGGACAAAAGAAGTCTCAACGAATACACCTCCTCCAAACTAGCTCTGCAAGAAATGCTAACAGGTCTGTTCTAAGAACAGGAAGAAAAACAGTGAGAGAGAAAGGAACACAGGTATGAAAAATGGGAATGAATAAGTACCTATGAATAATAACCTTAAATGTAAATGGATTAAATGCTCCAATCAAAAGACATAGAATAGCTAAATGGATAAAATATCACAACCCACACATATGCTGCCTACAAGAGACCTACCTCTGAATGAAAAGACCTACACAGATGGAAAGTGAAGGGTTGGAAACAGATATTCCAAGCAAATAGATAGGGAAAAAAAAAGCCAGGGTAACAATACTCATATCATACAAAATATGTTTCAAAAGAAGAGTTATAAAAAGAGCCACTTCAAAATACTCAAGGGAAGAATACATCAAGAAGACATAAACAGGAGGAAGATGGCGGCAAGATAGGGGGAATGGAGTTGACTTCCTCTTTCCCATTGGTGAAACACCTAGCTGATTTTCTGAGGAACAGAGCGAACACCCAATGGTATTCCAGCATATATGAAGATTGATGACCAAGATTATAGGGGAAATTGAATGATTGGACGGTAAGGAGAGTGCTTTGGAATGAAAAGGTCTCCTGGGACCAGCGCAGGGAGCAAGGTGGGCTGCAGCCCCAGACCTGGGTCTGCTGCAAAATTCTTGAGAGAGACCCAGGTTGGGATGTGTGAGAGACTAGGGGTTTATTCGGACAGCTGGGCATAAATAGGAATAATTTTTCAAAAAAAGAAGTTGGCACTCTCCAGCTGTTTGGAGAGGCCCTGTGCCCAACAACCCCAGGGTCGGTGCACACCTGGGGAATGGAAGCCCAGGGCAACCTGCCTGCCTAATCTCCAGAAGCACTGGGTGAGTGCACAAATGGCGGCCCTCGGCCTGTGGTGGCTGGCGCTCCCATCAAGGGTGAATTGGAGACTAAATAAACCCAATAACCCACGGCCTGTCCCTGTGAACTCCAGAAGAACCGGGAGCAGTCTGCAACCAGCGGCCCTGGGGCTAGATGCAGCTTGCACAGCCAATCAAAGGGAATTGGGGACTGTGCACACCCAGTGATCTGCGGCCCACTTGTGCCCACTTCAAATATACCAGGGACGGTGCACAACTGGGCACCCGGGCCTGCGGCTCTCCGGTGCCAAATCCAGGGACAAAAGGGGACAGTGAACACAGGTACACGGAGCTCAGGCCTGGATTGCCGGGGACAAAGCACTGGCCACCTAGCCCCTGCACACGGGGCCCTGCAGGGCCAACTGGCTCTGTAGGAGAAAGGCAGAAGAGCCCCATTGAGGGGAGCCGCAGTCTTCACAAACTCTTGACTCAGTGTGGGGGCCAAACCACCCAGAAGGGGCACTGAGAATTCCGAGCATCTGGGCTGGATGCTGGACAACAGCGAAGAATGCATCTCAAGAAGGGAGAAAAGCAAAACTAATATCTTCCCAGCCTGACACAGACAGGAACACTAAAAGAAGAGGCCTAGCTGGACACTTTTAGAGCCAGCCAGCAGAGGTTTTTTTTGTTTTGTTTTGTTTTGTTTGCGTGTTTCTTGTGTTTTTTGTGTTTGTCTTTTTTGTTTATTTTTCTCACCCTTCTTCCTATATGTCCTTCCTTATTTTTTAAAATTCCTTCTTCCTTCCTTCCCTTTAGTATTCTTAGTCTTCTTCTCTTATTTCTTATTTTTGTCTTAATTTATAAAAAAACAGATAAATTTTTTTTTCTTTTTTTCTAATTCATTCATCCTTTTGTCCCTTCTTTCTTTTTATTCATCCTTCCTTCCTTCCATTCTTTATATTATGCTTTCTCCCTTCCTTCACTCCTTTTTCATCCTTCCCCTCTCTTCTTTACTCACAGGTGAGACATTAAAACCTGGAGCTGTGAAGAGACCAGAGTTAGACCCAGACAAGGGTCAGCCCAAAAAATAGAGACAGTGACACAAATTTAACTTCACTACTCCAGAGAACTTGCAAGGTGGGGGCAGTGAACACCAGTACACCTGCTGGAAGAGGAAATCCACCAACAAAGGAACCACCAACACAAAACAATGGAAGAAGGTGAAGGAGGAAGTGGAACCCACACTAAACTCAATCCAGGACAGAACGGATAATACACCAATTGGAGAAATTACCTACAACAAACAACTGAATAAGAGTGAAAAAGAAGTCTCAAAACCTTGTTCACATAGAAGAATCAGCTTCAACACAACCTGTCCACACCCACACAACAGAATAAAAGGCATGGTGGATGGAGTAACCCTCAGTTAACTAGCTGGAGGAAAGGACCCACCAAAGAAAAACCCAATAACAACCAAAAGCAAGGACATACAGAGAGCCAACATAAACGACAGTCCACGACCAGCGAGCTAAGGAGATTAAGGAGATTACACAACTGAATCTTGCAGGTATTCTACCATAGAATCTCATACCATAAAACCAGGGAGTCAGAACAGATCAATTTAAGAAACAGAGGATAGCAAGAAGAGTCTTACAAACAATGGTAAGACAAAGAAACAATCCCCAAATGAAAGGAAAGGAGGAAGACCCAGAAAGATGATAAATGAAACAGAGGCAAGCCAACTATCAGATATTGAGTTCAAAGCATTGGTTATCAGGAAGCTTAAGAATCTCGATGAGCTCACAGAAAATTACTAGAAACTACAGGGAAACTACAATGAACTCACTTCAAACTATATCAACATCAAAACGGAAATAGAAACTATCCACAAGGGCCAAGAGGAAATGAAGAAACAATATCTGAACTGAAGAACACAATAGATGGAATCAAAAGCAGGCTCAATGAAGCAGAGGATCGGATTAGCGAGCTGGAGGACAAGGTAGAAAAAAAACACCCAAAAAGAGCAAGAAAGGGAAAAGAGACTCAGAAAGAATGAAGAAGTATTAAGGGAAATGCGGGACAACATGAAATGTAATAATATTCCTATAACAGGGATACCAGAAGGAGAAGAAGAAGAGCAAGGGATAGAAAACCTGTTTGAAAAAGTAATGATGGAAAACTTCCCTAATCTGATCAGAGAAAAACTCACACAAATCTACGAAATACAGAGAGTCCCAACCAAAAGGAACCCAAACAGGCACACTTCAAGATACATCACAATTAAAATGGCAAAATTCCAAGACAGAGAGAGAATCTAAAGGCAGTGAGGCAGAAACAGGAAGTAACATACAAGGGAGCCCCAATAAGGCTAGAAGCTGAATTCTCAATGGAAACACTCCAAGCCAGAAGAGAATGGCAAGAAATATTTCAAGTAATTAGAACCAGAGGCCTGCAACCAAGGTTACTGTACCCAGCAAGGCTCTCAATCAAGATAGATGGTCAAATAAGGAGCTTCCCAGACAAAAGAAGTCTAAAAGAATACACCTCCACCAAGCCAGCTCTGCAAGAGATGCTAAAGGGACTGCTTTAAGAAAAGAAAGAAAAAGAGAGAGAGAAAGGAACACAAATACAAAAAAAATGGCAATGAATAAGTACCTATCAATAATAACCTTAAATGTAAATGGATTAAATGATTCAATTAAAAGACACAGACTAGCTGAATGGATAAGAAAGCATGACCCACACATATAGTGCCTACAAGAGACCCACCTCAGGACAAAAGACCTACACAGACTGAAAGTGAAGGGCTGGAAACAAGTTTTCCAAGCAAACGGACAGGAAAAAAGAGCCGGGGTAGCAATACTCATATCAAACAATATAGACTTCAAAAAAAGGGCCATAAAGAAATACCCAGAAGGACACTTCATAATACTCAAGGGAAGAATCCACCAAGAAGACATAAACATTGTAAATACATATGCACCCAACGTAGGAGCACCCAAATACATAAAGAAAATCTTGGAGTACTTCAAGAAAGATATTGATAGCAACACGATTATAGTAGGGGACTTTAACACCCCACTGTGAAAAATGGACAGATCACCCAAACAAAATATCAACAAAGATATTGTGGCATTGAACAATGCCCTAGATGAAATGGACTTAACATATATATGTAGAGCCTTTCTCCCCAAAGAATATAAATACACATTCTTTTCAAATGCACATGAACATTGACAGATCATATGATAGGACACAAAACAAGCCTAAACAAATTCAAGAAAATTGAAATCATATCAGGTATTTCCTCTGACTACAAGAAACTGAAATTAGGACTTCCTAAGATGGCGGCATAGGTGAATGCACTGTACCGCCTCGCACAACCAAACAAGGGAAAAAAATCAGAAATCTACACATCCAAACACAGCCAGATCTGACAGAAAATCATATTGAGTGGAAGTCCGACAACCAAGGAATTAAAGAAGATACATTCATCAAGTTTGGTGAGCCAGAAGGTTCAGAGCAAAGGGAGAGCGCTCAGCGACCCCGCAGCGAGCAGGTGAGCAGACGGCAGGTCCGCGGTTGGAGGGGCGGTCCCCGCAGTGCTGCAGCACACCCAGACGGGGACCGACTGAAGCGCGGTTTGCGCCCGGCTCATCCGGACCCAGCAGGGCCGAGAGACCGGTGGACTGGGTAGGTCTGCATTCGTGTGCAGAGAAACCGGGAAAGAAAGCAGGGCACAACCCATCAGCGCAGAGTGAGACCACCTGTGGGGGTGGAGTCCGCGGCCTGAGGAACTCCCGGCCTCACAGGAAAGTTCGCTGGGGAGACCTGCAGGGGATTCGAGTGGTGCAGCCTGTCCAGCAAACCCGGAGCAACCCCCGGAGCCAGCGCAGAGGGACCCGAAGTGCTTGCAGGAGGTGGTGTGGGTGCAGAGAGCGGAGAAGGCGCCATTGTGCGCTCAGGTCCCGCCCCCAGAGGCTATGTCCCAGCACAACTACCGGGAACTTCCCTGCACAGAGGATCCCCAAGACTCCCCCCCCCTTACAGTAACAGGATCACCAAGGGAAAAAAAATGGCCCAAAGAAAGGGACAAATCAAAACTCCAGAGCTAACCGATCAAGAGATAGCCAACCTATCAGATGCACAGTTCAAATCCCTTGTAATAAGGATGCTTTCAGAATTTGATGAAAAATTAACGAACTTGCTTGAACAAATGAGGAGAGATCTGCAGGGAACCAATAGAGATAAGGAAACTGGGACTCAAATCAATGGAGTGGACCAGCAGAAAGAAAAAAACATCCAACCAGAAAAGAATGAAGCAACAAGAATTCAAAAAATGGAAGAGGGGCTCAGAAACCTCCAGGACATCTGTAAACATCCCAACATGCGAATCATAGGGCTGCCAGGAGAAGAAGAAATCCAAGGAATTGAAAAAATATTGGAACACATAATGATGGAGAATTTCCCGAAGCTGGCGAAGGAAATAGACTTGTGGGAAGTCCAGGAAGCTCAGAGAGTCCCAAAGAAGTTGGATCCAAAGAGGAACACACCAAGACACATCATAATTACATTACCCAAGGTCAAAGATAAGGAAAGGATCCTGGGAGCAGCAAGAGAAAAGGAGACAGTTACCTACAAAG